>VZTJ01005622.1:1341733-1389835 GCA_013397795.1 Orthonyx spaldingii | reverse complement strand
GGGTGGGACGGAGCACGGCGGAGAGGTGAGGCCTCCCTCGGCTGCGCCGCCCCTGGGGGCACGGGTGGCCGTGCGCTGCGCCAAGCCTGGGCCGTCCTTCTCTGAGGAGCGGGGACGGGAGGAATCGGGACGTGGAGTGCGACTCTGCGTCAAAAGCAGCTTGGTCGGGTGTCTAGGGAGGGGATTCTGCCCCTCTGCTCAGCTCTGGTCAGACCCCACCTGCAGTGCTGCATCCAGCTCTGGGCGCCCCAACAAGGCAGCAAGTTCCCAGTAGAGCTGCGAAGTTGCTTAGGTAGATGGAGCACCTCTCCTATGAGGAAATGCTGAGACAGTTGGGGCTGTTCAGACTGGAAGAAAGAAGGCTTTGGGGTGATTTAAGTGTGGCCTTCCAGTACCTGAAGAAGCCTACCAGAAAAATGGAGAGGAACTTTTTACAAGGGCATGTAGTGACAGGTCAAGGTGGAATGGTTCCAACTGAAAGACAGTAGGCTTGGATTAGATATTAGGAAAAAATTCTTTACTATGAGAGTGGTGAGGCACTGGAACAAGGTTGCTGGAGAAGTTGTAAATGTCCCATACCAGAAAGTGTTCAAGGCCAGGCTGGATGGAGCACTGAGCAACCTGGTCTAGTGGAAGGTGTCCATGCTCACAGCAGGGAGGTTGGAACTAGGTGACATTTAAAGTCCCTTCCAGCCCAGGCCATTCCGTGGTTCTGTGAACTCTAGTTCTGAGCTCTGTGCTATGAGACAGCTTGGTGTACATCAGGGCTCAGGTGCCAAAGGGCTGTAACATTAGTAAGCAAAGATACCTTGCAGGTGGGAGGCTTTAACTTGGAAATAGAAACATTGCGCAGTTTTAAGATTTATGGAGTGGATATTAAGTCTGTGAGCTCTGAGGTGACCAGCCTGCATAGCCACTAACTGTCTAGAACATTAATGCAACAATTGCCAAGCAACCCATAACTTTTGGGGAGGACTGTGTGTCAACTTAAGATAAATATCCCTGAAAATTTACTATATGGGCACATCCTAAACCTATGGAGAGCTTGCTAGGATGAATTGTAGACATCCTGTCTTGATACCTTGGGCATCGTATTGCAAGACACAAAGATTGGAAATGTTTGCACTAAGCAATGATCCTGGTGCAATGGGTGTTTTACAGAGCACCAGGTGAGTTTGTAAAAACTCTTTCCTTGCAGGACTGAAACTTGTTTCTTTATAATTTCTGTTAATCCTTCGGGTTTTAGGTGATAATGCACCTCAAGGATAGCAGGGCACTAATTCTAGTGCAGGTTGTGTTTGAGGAACTGGCACAGCTTAGCCGTGGTAAGAAATGACAGTCAGGGGAATGAGTTAGAAAATAGCTTGGGCGCTGTCTTATTTTACTAAATTGTTCTGGATGTTCTTCCCGTTTTTGAATAATTTATATACCCTCTGAATTCTCAGAATATATCATAACTCTTAAAATATTGTAATTTCCCCAAAACATGTGCTTTTGTTCTGGGAGAGAAACTCTTCATATATTTTTTCATTCTTCAAAGCCAGGATAATCTTCAAAGGTGGATGACAGAACCAACCAGCCTTTCTGCAGGTGCAGAAGAGAAAAAAGAGAGTGTTCCCACACAGCTGGTGAAGCATAAAAATGAAGTTGGTGTTGCTTCTGAGGAACTTGGCTCAGCAAATGCAGCTGCAGACCAGAAAGAGCAAACTACATTGGAAATAAGACAAGACTATGTATACAGAAGTAGTGGGAGGCCTGAGAATACAGATACGATTAAATCTCTTGTGACGGATCAGGATGCATCTAGAAACTGTGAACTCTATGTACCTGTGTCTACTGATCGTTCAGCAGTGGAGTCATCTGAGGAGAGGTAAGGTTTATTTTTTTAAACATATTAGCAGTTTTCCTATAGAAAGGGGCAATACTTTCAGTTCATGAGGGTAAATTTCTGATTTTTTTTCCTTGGTATCTTTGGTTCAGCAAAATCTGATTAACCAGTTCAACAATTTAAGTATTTACATGCAACTTTTCGCACTATTTTTTTCTTTTGTGCATGCATGCTTTGATTTAATCATTGTTTTCTACCTCTTACTTTATTTTCACTATATTTGTCAAATACTTACCTGAACATTAATGGTGAAAGGCTTTAGTTTCCACATTCCTGTTTCCACAGATTTACTTAACAGTTGCTGTGCTACAACAGTGTTATGACACGCTTTCATCTCAGGAATGACAGTGCCTGTGTAAATGGATTGCACCTCTTGGCTGCCTGGATTTCAAAACAACTCTCTTGAATTGCACTGCCTTGTTTACTCACGATGTTAATCTATCATGTTCTTAGTCTGTGGTTGTTTCTGTTTTGTCAAATCCCAGAACGATGGTGGTTTAATAATATCTGCAGAAGGGACACGACACTTCTTCCTTTACACCAAACTTCCTCTTTCTTGAGTAATCTCACTGGCTTAGTCAGTTGAGCATTTCTTCTCTTTCTGCATCCTGTGCTGAATTTTTTCAAGGCTGTGTGGCAAAGGAACAACTTCCCTGCCCTGACACCCCTGTGGGTTCCCTTGTAGCAGCAGGTTTCTTCATGCTCAGGAGGGGGAGGTTGTTGCTTTATATTTTAAATACTTGGTTTATAGAGAAGATAAGATAGAGATTGCTGCTGTCAGATACTGAGCTGTCTGGGTTTTTTCATAATATTTTCAAGGTTATTAAGTATTCTTGAAATTCTTCACAAACCTTAATGGACATCAAACTGCTGAGAAATTAGGCTTTGTCCAGTAACATACTGTAACATGAATATGGACTTGAAACAAATATTTCGATGATTTATCTTCTCACCAGATAGTACTGTGTTTAATACCTACTATATCTTTTGTTTCTCTTTTAATTAATTATTTAGTGTCATTAAAAATGAGATTTCAAGCAGCTACTTGAGCACTTGAGTATAAACTAAAGTAGTTTTATATGACAGCACAGTAGATGAGTTTCCTGATATTAACCTACATTGCTCTTTATACTAAGTATTTTTTTGTTCTCAAGGGAAATACATACAAATAGTTTTAGTAAGCTGGTTTGGATATAAAGAAAAAGAAATGCAGAGCCATCATTTAGTAGTCTGTTCTTTCAAGTTTAGTGAAAGTACTCCAATTACCATCTGGCTACATTAAACTCTTTCTTGCAATCTTCCTAATTGCTTCTTGTCTCTTAATGTGGTATAAGATGTGGCAGGGTCACTGCCTTAATTTCTTCCTAGCCTTTTGCAGGCAGACTGTGGTTTGGATTTGGGGTGTTCTTGAGGAGTAGATTAGAAGCTACTAATAGTAGTGGGCAGTAAATAATAACCTTGCAGCCTTTTTCTACCTATGTACTTTCTTCGAAAAACAGACATTCAATGTAAACTTCTTTTAGTGGTAAGCCTAAATGATACTAATATGTTTGGTGACATATTTTTTAATTGTGAAGCTGTGATTGTTTTTTAGAAGTTTATTTGCTAGATGTAATTATATGGCAAATGCCTCTCAGGAATGGAATGTGCAATTTGCAGTCAGTTTTTTGAACATTGTATGGACCTCCATTTTCAACAGTAATGTTCACATCCAAGTTGCAGATCCTAGTCTATGCAGTATTCTTGTAGGGCATAATTTCCTCCCTCATGGTCATAACTTGACTTCAGAATGTTGTATATAGGCTCAGATGCTGGTATTTGACCCTTAGGATAATGTACCCTGGCAAAGAAGCCCATATTATTTGAGGAAGAAATGTTTCTCTGGATTTCAGCTATCTTGTAAGCTGCAGTTTGGATCATGGTGGAAATTATCCCTTGAGTTAGTAACATTCAAACTAGAGGCAGGTAGTTGGCTACTTTTCATTGTGTTCTGTCATGTATTCTGCTCAGCACCAGGCAGGGTGGTCAGTGCCAGTGGTGTGTGGGTACAAAGCCCTGTTTGAGCTATGTGTTCTTAGTTGCATGCTTGGGGTGCATCATTCATATATACAGCAAATAGACATGCTGGCTTGTGTCTTTCGCAAATTTATGCTGTAAAATACAGAAATACAAAGGGACTGTAGTATCCATTTAACCAGAGAAGAGAAATTCAGGCAACTGATTTATTACCGACCTAGTGACACAGATACAGGAGGGCAGCAGTTGAGAGGGATTTTTAAACATTTCTTCTTTTTTTGAGAGCTGATGTTGGTTCTATGAAAATGGGTAAGATGGAAGGTAAATTGAATTGGAAAAAAAAAAAAAAAAGTGTTGAAAGACTTAAATACTTTCCTGAGTTGTAGACAGGGGAAAATGTTGAAAAAAAGTGAGATTTGTGCTGTTACATGAGATCTGTGTTAATTTTTCTTGCAGCGAAGAGGACATGTATCGTGATGAAGAAGAAATAGAGAGAGAGAAGATGCTACGTAGTGAAACAAACTCACCAGGTACAAGTGAACTTCATGTGAAGTTTCAAACACGGTGTTGCAACTGATATGTGCTGTCCTGACACTTTCTCTTCCAGGGACTTTTGTGCACAGATGTCTGTGTGCAATAGGAGTTACTTATGACTGAGTACATCGTACAGTTTAATTCATGAAAAGATCAATTCTCTGTAAAATCAGTTGCTCTTAGTATATCGTTCCTTGTGTTTCTGCAGTTACTTTACGAGTGAATGTGAATTCTTAGGAAAGCAGTCACATAGTGCATGTTATGCATCTTGTGCTTGGAAATTACTAAGGCAGAGTCATCATAGCAGCATCTGTTGCTGGGATGCCTTGGTAAGCTGATTTTGGGATGAAGGCTGTTGGGATTCCAAGGCAAAACTGTATCTCTTCTTTCTATTTTTGTTACTGACTTACTCAGTTTCTCCCTTATAGCCTGGCTGCTGTATGAAGAAAAGAAACTTCTGTCAAATATTTTTCTACTTGCTAAGAAAATGAAGAGTACTTTGCTAATTTCTGCTCTTTGCCAATTAATTTGTGCAGAGGAGAGGAGCAGAGTGTTCTCTGTTTTATTGAACTACATCATTACTTTTCTTCACGTGTAATTTTCAGAGCAAGCTGGTTTTTTCCCCACCCATAGTAATAATTACTTAGCAGCTACAGGTTGTGCTGCCAGTTTCATTTGGCACTAATGTTATTTTAAAGTGATAGGGTATTTAGAAATTTGATGGGCTTTCTCTACCTTGTTCTGTTTTCTGTATAATATTGCATGTTCTGTTTTGACAGAATATAAACTAAGTGTTTCACCTGAAATGGACATCATGGAGTATTGCAGAAGAGAATGGAGAGGAAATACACCAGTAGCAAAAAGGATGAGAAAGGTAGCAGTTCTCTTTTTGTTGAATTTCATTAGGGTCTTTGTTTTTGTTTGTATGTTTGCTACATGATTTCCTATGGGGTCAGCCTTTTAAGACAGGAAATGCAGAAGCAATATTTTAAGTTGTGAGGTCTTAGAAGTGCTTGACAACTGGCAGATGCTTGTCTTTGTGCTCCTTCCAAATATGTTTTTTATAGAGCTATTTGCTGGTAGTTTAGGGGCTTGATTAATACAGTTCTTTGTTACTGTTTTCACTTGAAGTTTGATATTTTGTTTAAGGCCATAAAATGCTAATTTTGTGGATTGTTGAAATGCAGAGCAAATTACCAAATTTTTGGGTGGAAGGCAGATAACTGAAATTGGTGAATTGCATGGGTGAATTTTCTTATATTTTTCCTGAGATTTTTTTTTTTTCAAGTTTTTGAACTAATTTTTTTTATATTAATCTTGAGCTAGAATGGTAGAAAATAAATCAAAGCTGTTTTATCGCTTGAAAATTGAGTGATATGTGTGAGTAAACATAAAAAATGCCGTACAAAAGTCAAACATTCCCCATGCCACCCTCAAGAGATTACTGTGAGAAATAGGGACACACAGGGCATTGGCCCTGGCCCGGGTAGCTGAGCTGCAGAAGCTGCATTTCAACATTGAGGCTTCTGCTACAGCTCTGCCTTTGGGAGCAGCAGGGAGGGAACAAATGTGCTGAGGCAAGTGTCAGGATATTTCAGTGTAAACACAAACTTGCCCTGAGGCAGAAACAAACTACATGTGACATGTATTGGGTAAGTAGCATTAACTGTTGCTGAAATTTCTGTTAAGCATGATGTGTAGTCTTGTGTGTGTATGTTTCATATTTTTTGGAAATCTGAGTGAGTTAGCTACCCATATTTCAATGATGTTTATGTTCTCTCATCAAACACATATCTCAGACAAGTATCTATTAGATTTCATCAGTTTCTTGTTTGTTTTTCAGCAGAACTAAGTTGTTTTTTTTCAAAGCATAATTTGTGACATAATCAAAAACATTTGAACTTCCAAAAGGGGTACTGGGTCAAGCTTGCTTTTTTTTTTTTCTTTTTTAATAGCATTAGTATTGGGACAATAATATTGTGATATCTCTTATGTGACCAGTGTGTGACCTTAAAATGCTTTATTAATGCTTTCATATTCTTTGGATTTGTTTTTTTCTAGGGATATGAAGCAGTTGCTCAGAAGTTTGCATCTATCAGGAGAATACGAGGTGATAACTATTGTGCTTTCAGAGCAACTCTTTTCCAGGCATTAAGCCAAGCTACCCAGTTACCAATGTGGCTGCAGAGTGAGGATTTTGCTATGGTACGTGTCAAACTGATCTTCTGACAGTAGAGTAATATTGGGTCTAACCTCCTTGATAATTTTATGATCTCATTTCTCTGTCATGCAATATATATGCTCACTTTTCAATATGCCCTGAACTGAGAGGTTGTAGTGTTCAAGATTGTTGTTTATGCACAGTGATTCTTTCAACTTGGAATTGAGTCCAGGTGCCCTTGGTTTCCAGTTTATAATGTATATAAATGTTACTGGAATGTAACTTGTCTGTCTTCCTCTTGCCCTGTTGGTTTCTTTGTCCTGCATATAATGTGGCAGTAAGAGGTTTTTCACAAGACAGCTGGCAATAATAAAAATACAGACAATTTATGCTAGCATTTCAGAAACCTCCAGGTATTCTTGTGTGCCATATATGGTTTCTCTAGAAAGTGGAATAGTAAATTGAATGCTGTAGGCTTTACAAAATGCGTGTAATTACCTGTGTCTTAAATGTTGCTTAAAATAAGCGTAAGAGCAACTCCTGCCTAACATGAAGAACAGTTCTTGTGAAGCACTGATGTGTTAAGAAAAGCAAGGTATCTTCCTACAAGTGGAAGAATATTCCAGAAATTTTCTTGTGTCAACAAAGTCCATTTGATGGTATTGGTGAACATGAAACAAACATGCAAGAAGCTGCCTATACAAAAGTGACCCACTTGAGAGGAGTAAGGTTCCAGTTGTCGGGATGCTGCTGGGAATGTAAATGGTGAATGTCTGATGCAGACTCTGTGTAGCAGTCCAGGTAGAATCATACTGCTCTTACTACCTTTCTGTGTAACTTCAGAGGATATCTGAACATTTCTCATTCTGGTCACTATCATTGTTAAGTAAACATGTAGTGATTATATTTTTGTAATTGCTGATCAAAATAGATCTGTGAAGTGTTTTACTGCAAGTACACTGCAAAATGGTTTCCTTTTTGTAAAAATCACATTTTTCAACTCTCAACTGTTTCCACATTATCAGACTAAAGAACATAGTTAACCAGTGCTCCTTTAAAAAGCATGCAAACTTTTAAAAAATTATGTACTTTGAAGTTTTTTAATGATGTTCATCGTTTTTTGTTACTGATTCATAGAGGAAAATGTCATAGGATAATTAACTTTTTTTTTGAAAAGGGTGTACACCTACAAAAAAACCTGACTGAAATGGTAAATTGTTATGCATCAAAGCAGAAGGCACATAAGAGAAATGTGTCTGGTGACAGCTGGCAGTACAAACATAACAGTTTTTTTGGTTTCTTCTTGTTTTTAATTTAAAATGGTGCTTGCATGCACGTTTCTAGTTGTAGAAGTTACTGGCATATAATTTTGGATTATTTAGTTCTATGTGTCTGTTTAGCATAGGATGCCAGATTGGGGGAAGGTCTGTGCCTATCTGACACATATTTGGTTGCCACTAAAGAGAACACATTACTGGTTTGGAGCCCTGGTAAACTGAAAATGGGCTGGTAATGGCTGATGGCATAGGTGCTGCTCTAGCCAAGTATTTACTCCACTGTGAGACACAAGTTGCTCTTCTGGTTCTAGCAGTAAGATGGGTTAATAGATGAGGGTACAAAACTGGACATGCAATGCCAGGATGTCCTTCAGGGGAAGTGTAAAAGCTCTGAACTGAACAGGTGTAGCACATGAGCAGTAAAAGAGACAGTTCTGAGGCTAAAACATGATCTGGTGCATCAGCTAATTCCCAGGTTGTTTTCTTTAATAAAAAACCTGTCCCAGAGTGTTTGAATTGTGCTTCCTGGAAAGGAAATAGAGTTTGTGTGTTCTATACAAAGTAGTTTGCAGTCCTTCAAGACTTCTGGATTATCTGATGGATGTCATCTTCTCTTCTGTTGGTTCAGGTACACTTTCAAACACAGTCACTGTCATCTGTCTGCTGGTGGGGGAGTGTTTTAATAAAAAAAAAACCAAAACAACTCTCAATGCAAAATAAAGCAACAAACAAAAAAGAAGGCATGAGTAACTTGGTGATTAATTTTTCCAGTGCTTATGTGTTTGTTAGATCTGTAAATAGTAATAGACCAGCATTCTGACTGTTACCCAACAAATATTATAAATAGCCAGTTGTCTTTGGTTATGGTCATCTTACTGTGACATCTCTTCAGAAGGACATACGAGGAATCATTTTAAGGTGCAAAATGTTAAAAAAAATAAAATGTGCAGGTTGGTGGCTTTTCCTTTCCAGACTTTTGACTTAAGCTGCCTTTTCTTCTCTCACTTCTAGCTTCCTGAAAACTTGCTGAGCAAGTATGACTGGATCAAGCAGTGGCAGCTAAAACAGAAACCTGGCAAGAAGATGGGAGAAATAAGTGATGAAATAAAAGAGTATTTAATACTTCTAAGGAAAAAGGTTGGAAAAGTATTTGTATATTCTTTGGTCACTTGCAAGTAAGAAAAGTAACAAAGCTTTTTGGATGTGGTGAATTTAGCATAAGGATGCTTTCAGTAGTGAAAGTCCCTTTTCTGTATGTATACTGCAAAAAAATCAGGTAAAGAATGTCTGTTCAGATATGTCAGAGGTGTCTGATGTTTCACTACTTGCAATAGCCTGATGTTGGAATTAATTTGCAAGCAGCTCTGCAGAAAACTACTAATTAGACAGGTTTCAATGAAGAAATTAATGTAACAGAGTAGCTTTTTGCCTCTATTATTTCTTGTATTTATTTGAAGCAATGATGTATATTATGGACAAATCCTTTTGCTGTCTGGACAAGGTTAAGGAAAGAAAAACACAAAGCAACACTGAAGTAATTTCAAAGGAGTAGGTTTTGTTCCATTTTTATACATTATTCTAGGTCATAGGAACATGATTGTGCCCTTAAGTGTTCATACTGTATTCCCTAGCCCTATGCTTTCTCCCTCTTGGAACTCTGGAACCTATTAAAAAACTCTTCAGTTGTTCCTGTCTTACTTGAATGCAAATTCTCTTTCCATGAAGGCTTTTAACAGTATTTGGAATGTGCATTCTGAGTAACAGAAATGTAAAGAGTATGAAGTCTATAGGATTTATGGTGCAGGAAACAAAAAGGTTATTACCTTAATGCTTATTGTCCCACAACAATATTTGTTCTGCCACCTTGCAACAATTTCAAGCATCCCCTCCTTTGCTTTGCTTACGGATCAATTTAAGCAAAATCAGACTAACTCAGCCTGAACTTGATAGGGGTCCAGTTGTGGAAATGTTCTTGATTGTTTTTTAAAAGGCACAAAGCCCTTCATAAGTTAAATTCTGAATGCCTGTGCTGAGCATCTGACAACTCACAAGTGGCTTTTTGCAGCTCTTGCAGGGTGATGGCTATTGATTTGTGTTGTCTTGTGTGTGATGGTTTGTTTCTTGGTTTTTTTTTTTAGTGGAAGAATATAAGTGAAATAAAAGGTCCTCTTGAGAAACAAGAAGCTTGTGATAAATTGTTTAAAAATGAAGAGGAGGAGTATAGTCTCTATGAAGCGCTGAAATTTTTGATGCTTAACACTGCCATCGAATTATACAACGCCGATAAAAATGGAAGGAGAGTGCCTGTCTTCTCCTGGCTCCTGTTTGCACGGGATACATCCAGCAACCCTTGTCAGCTGATGCATAATCACCTGAATCATATTGGTCACAGTGGAGGCCTTGAACAAGTAAGGACGGATTGTTCTTAAAGTGTTACTTTCCTGTTTTGGAGGTTTGAGTTTCAAGTGGTTTAAGAAATCACCCAGCTTTTGTTGGGCTGGCTGAAGTGTCTGGTCTTTTGTTGGGAAGAATGTTAGAACTGCTTGCTTGTAGTGAGTCTGTAAAGGCTCTCCTCTGAAACACCAGGTTTTGTCTGGTGGCTGGCCGGTAGCATTCTTTGGAAACAGGGGTTGCTATTAATAGAACACTTGTATTTATCTCTTAGTTGTTAGCTTTTTAAAAAATACCATTATAAGAGCTAATATTCGAATTATGAAACCATGTGTAGCATATACATGTGGTGGATTCTGATAAGCTAATGACAGTTACTGTTTTATAGATGGCATAAATGGTACATGTGTTACAAAAAAAGCCCCAAACCAAAATGAGTGGTAGTTAATGATCTGAATAGTCTGAAAGATTTTGGAAACATCCATTTAAAAAAATCCCATTGAATTCATTACAAGTGGGACACTGCAATTAAGTTCAGTACTTAATTGTAGGTACTAGAAACATGGAAGTATTATGTTTTGGTTTTTATCTTAAAAATATGATAACTGCAGTATAGATGAGACAGTTTGCTGTTTCTGTGAAAATAGGTGATTCATTGGTGACTTTTTTGCTGTTAAGTTTAGTGAAGAAGTTATGTTGCCTATTTTTGTGCTGACTAGATTTATTTTAGTAAGATTCTTTGTAAATTGTTATTTAGAACAGGATATGCTTGCCAGTGTAGTAGACAAGGTAGAAGCTTTTTACAGCTTCTTTTTCTGAATTCCCTCTCCTGTCAACAGGATTTTTAAGGGCTTTCCATTTACTTTTTATTTGGCTGGAAAGTTCAAAGTACCCTGTAAGAGTAAAAGGATCATTCCCTGAAATCTGCTCGTGTCTGGTTTTAAGTGACTTAACAGGATGAATACTGATACAAGAGAATGGCTTTCCTACCTGCTTGCGGCAGTAGGGAAGTGGGACACTCTGTGTCAAGTAGGTTTTCTTTAGGGTTATTTTCCTCCTATGCTGTTGTGGGTCTGCAGAATTTCTTGATAAATGCATGGTGTCATAGAGGTGTATGATGGAGATACAGAACGAGAGATGCCTTCTCACTTCGTAATATTTGTCTTTGAAAAATTACATCTGATAGGTGTTAGTTTAATATTTTTATGAGAAAAATCTTGTAGCCGGTATGTTGAATTTTACACAAATATTTGTTTTTTCCAATGTAGGTGGAAATGTTTCTTCTTGCTTATACTCTGCAGTACACCATCCAAGTGTACCGACTCTATAAGTACAGCACTGATGAGTTCATCACTCTTTACCCCAATGACCCAGAGGAGGACTGGCCTGTGGTGACTCTCATAACTGAAGATGACAGACATTATAATATTCCAGTCAGAATGTGCCAAGAGACGATGCTGTAAACAAGTGATTTTTGGCAGATAAACCTGCGCTGCTTATGGAGGTTTCCCGTGCTATTCTGAAACAGGACAATGACAAAATCCATGCGATTAAATCTACAACAACTTGAATCTGTGTTTTGGAAGTTGACATCTGAAATAAAATATCCAATAGGTACCGTCTTAAATAGTACAAGTTTGGCAAACATGGCTTTGTTTCCATTAAAAAAAGAAAGGAAACTTCTGCAATCCTTTTTTTGAAGGACTTACTCTGAATAGAATTGCCAAAACTTCTATTTCTTTTAGTGAGGCTCTATGGTAAGACATGAGCTAATCTTTTACTCCCCAAAATAATGACAATTGAAATTTCTGGGAAAGTAGGGTGGCAGTGTCTTGGCTGATATTTGTAATAGTGCTTATAAGCCATTTATACAAATCTTGGGTCTCAGGAAGCAATACAATTCTTTTGCAGTTGGAATTTAATGCCTGCCGTGGTTTATGCTATAAGAGAGATGTTACTTAAAGTTTTTGAATGCTTTGGGTTGTTTTTTCCTACATAAGTGTCTCTTATTTAGAAGCCAGTTGTCTGTTATACTGGAAATTAGCTGCTTTTCCTCTTTCAACCCATGGAGAGGAACATGGCAAATGTGGTAAGGCAGTGTAAGTGGTTTGATAGTTGATCACAAATTCAAAGGCTACACAGAATTCCCACTTAAGTTATGACAGCTGATAGGAGATAGCCACATGCCTGTTAACTTCCATGTCTGTTCCTGGTATTGTTCCTGTAGTGTTAATCCTCTCTGGCAGCTGCTCTGAAGAACATGAGGATTTTAATTTCTCCAGGGAGTGCAGTAGGTGGAAATAAACTTTTAGTGCAGCTTACTCCTCCCAAGAGTGGAGATGTGGGAGGTTCTCTTTCTCTTTCTCATTATGCTTTAAACTGAAAGAATACAGAATGTGTCAGATGCTGGAAGTGCTGACAGATCTTTAAAAAAATAATTAAATAATGAAGCATTCAGCTTTTAGGTTCAAGTGGAAGTATGTCCTACAGATGACTTTTGGAACAAGAGAGTGAAAGCTGATTTAACTGAAATGCTGGTCATACACAGGTCCCTTGGCTTCTCTTAGAAGGCCTTCTTATGTGATCAGGATAAGATTATAAAAACTTTTCGTTTGAATATTCTGGAGAAAATGGCATGCAAAATTCTTCTATTCTAGTTGAAATTAATTTGTTAACTATTACTGTGAAAGGTAGTATACACCATGAAAATGTATATTCACTATGTTCTAAAACACGTTTTAAACTCATGAGGCTTATCATGTACTCAGTGTTACATTTGTCATGTTTTTGTTGCCTTCTAAGTCAGCTAGTTTGTTACTGAAAATTTCTGGGAGCTACAAGGGAATAAAAATAATAAATTCATCTGACAGCATTTTGTTTTTTGCTTTATGGCCTATTTTCTGCCTTGCTTTATATTTTTAATGTTTCAATTTTTGAAATTCATGTTGAAGTTAGTTTGTTTGTGAAAGCTGTGAAGCATAGTAACCAATGTAAATGAAGTAATTATTGGGTGCTTGCACATGGGTAGTAAAACCAAATAATTTCCTGAATTGCTGTTATCCAAGAAAAGCTGAAGAGGAGGAAAAATAAATTAACTTTTGCAACTCACAACTCTGATAGAAAAGTTGGAGTTAGGATTTGATTAACTGAAATTATCTAATTGTGATATATTGAGACTTAACACCTCTGAAAAAGGTATTGTCAAACATTTAGAACAGTGGATCTGAATGTATGACAAAGATCTCTAAAGCAGAGGCTTTTTAGGGGCTGAGTTTGTAGCCGTTAGGGCTGGAAACAATTGACATAATTGGCTTTTATCTTGAACTGGGAAGGTGGGACTGGGCACAAGGTGCTTAAGTCACATTTTGTGTGTATTTTTCACTAAAAGCTTTTGCTGTCTATGCAAAGCTTCTATTTTGCCTTTATTCTGTTTCCTAGTAAGTTATAAAGTTAATGGATACCTGTTGCTGCAGCAGGCAGTCTATGCAAGCTCAGGCTGGGTGTGGCTTGGAGAAGCCTGATGGTGTCCTGTGGGAGCTCACCAGGACCTGCTGTGTTTGGTTCAGGACTGTGCCTTTACTCAGAGAGCTGAGCTGAAGCTTGGCCAGCTCTTGGCCAGGTGTGGTACACTTGTGTCACACTTTCTGCGTGACAGCAATAGCCCTTTCATCAAGAACTAGCGAAGGAGGGTGGAGAGCAACGTGGGAACTTCTCTCTCACCTGGGTGGTGGATGTGGTTAGAGAACCATGTAGATGTTGAAGGAAGTGGGGAGAGGGAGCTCTTGCACTGCATATCGAGTGCAGGGCTCAACTTGTCATCTTGTGTCCCTGGTATATAAATAGTGTTGGTTGTGCTGCTCCTGCATCTCGTTTTCTTCTGGATGTAATTGCCATTTGTTTTCCCACTGCGCTAGCTGGCAGGACAGGACCAGGAATGCCTGAAGATGGCCAAACATACTTCATGAATGCTCCCTTTTTTGCTTAATGCTGGAAGATGACAGGCATGTTCTGGAAGCTGGCTGCAATGAATATTTGTGCTGTGACATCAGATCATTTGCTCCAAGCCAGACATATTCAAATAATATGTCCATTTATGAATTTCTTGAGGAGGAACTTCAAGCTCTCAGAAATGGAAAAGAGACGTTATTAATTCGACAGAGCTGAAAGTGAAGCCAGGAAAGTTCAGCATGGTAGAAGTCTCTCAAAGAAGGCAGCTCTCTAGTTCCCTTTCCCCAGAGCACTCATTTCTGACTGGGTGCTGATGAGTTCTCTTACTTCTATTCACAACTTCTGTGTAAATCATTCAGATGACAAAAAAAACCACCCAGAACTGTACTGAGGCATTGAAGAACTGGTTAGTACTGATTAAAATTTGGTTTATCAGGGCTGTTGGGAGAATACTGTGGCATGCAGAGGAAGGAGGGGCACATTGAATGTGATCACCATCTGTCTCCTCTAGGGGTTTGTCTACCCAATTTGCCCTTTTTTGGAATTGTGGGGTTTGGGGTGGTGTTTTTAGACACCTTCCCACCAGGTCTTTGGTGGGATACATTTCCTTTGGGCTATGGCAGCAGTCAGCTGCTGCAGGGGCTGTAGTAGGTGGCCTGTGCATGTGCTTTTCAGTGTCAGGCTTTCAGCCTGAAAAATATAATTTTTTAATTGAAAAAAACCCAACCCCTTATTTTTATTGAAAATATGTTTTTATGTAAGGTGGACGTGGTGGATACTTTCTTTCCCTGCATTTCTCTTACTTTTCTACAATCAGATAATTCTGCAGTATTTGCAACTTGCTGAGATGGGACAGAATTCAGACACTGCCCTTGCTAGATCTGTAGTGCACCCATCTTATATATATATAAAAAAAAAACAAACCAAAAACCAAACCAAATAAAACACAGCTACAACAATAACGAAACAAGTACCATCCCTCTGAAACAGTCTTGTGGCGTTTCACAAACCATTCACTGGAAATGTTCACTTCTGGCCCGCAGCTGCCCCCGGGCTCTGAGCGGCTTTGCAGGGGAGCCCAGGTGCCCCTCACCCGGGTCCCACTCTCCCGCAGGGCGAGCCCACCCTCCCCTTCCGCTCTGTCACCAGGTGTCCCTGCAGACCAGGGGACAGCCCAGCGACAGCCCAGGCTCCCGCACCCCCCAGCCGGTGGCACCCGGAGCCCTCCCTTGTCTTCCTTCCCGAGGCACAGCCAGGGCCTCTGCTGGCTTGTCACCTCACCGTGGTGCTCCCGCAAACGCAGGGCGCGGCGACGATACACAAATACCGATCGTGCTGAGGAAATACGGCACGGCCAAAATGCTTTGCCTTGTGACCTAGTGATCTCAAAAGATAACGGTTTAGCAGCATTACCTTTACAGATTTGCATGACAGGATATATTAGTTGAAGTTCTTAGTGCATAGGTAGGTGGAAAACATTTTGAAGACGTGGAACACAGTGAAATGAAATGGTAAGAAACTTGAGATTTTTCATGCCTTTACATTTTTAGCTTTTTTGAATATCAGGTAGTTCATCTGTTTTATACCTTGAATAAGAATCTGCTAGTAGGAGTTGAAATTTCTAGCCCTCTCTTTGGCTGCTAAGTGTCTGGTTTTGTTTATGTATTCATCCAAACCTTCAGGTGATGTACGGAGGCATGTGAGTCTTCATAGCCATTCTGTAAGAATGCATCCTGAGCAGTGGTTCTGGGATAACTCACTCTTGCTTCACAAACATGAGGCTACATAGTGTTAAAAATAATGTATGGCGAGAAATGGTGAGGTTGGATTTTCACATTGTCTAAGAGTAAATCAAGTAACTTTTACAATGTATAAACCTGTTAGTTTCCAACTGCAGTTGAAGGTGCACAAAGTGTATTTTATTTTTACTGCCCTTATTATAGAGGGGAAAAAAATCAGTTGTAGCCTAGATACTTATAAAGATTTAAAGTGCCTTGAAAAACAGAATATTATTGCCTGTACTGCTGTTCCTGAGATGACAAAAATTATTTCTACCTGAAAGACATACTCAGTGTAAAACTGAATAGGCTGTATATTTAGAGGTGGACCACCTGCTGAACTGTTACTGTCTTCATATTTTGGAATGTTTTCTGCATCATAAGAATTTTTTCGGTTTTGCATAAAAGTTAAGAGAAATAATAAATTATGTTGAGCAAGGAGGATACACGGGATGGAGCATAAACCTGCAAAATGTGTTTATTTCACTCAAACTCTTTCCAGTTCAAAGCCCTCTACTTTGAATATTTTTTTTTCAGTATTGCATAACATTTTTGCCTTTGTTTTAATACCAAAAGATCTGGATGTTTTGCTCAAGGAGTGGTTTTTTCAAAGCAGAAAGTAAGAGCTTGGCTGAGAGACTGCTTCTTGCCCCTCCTGGGCAGGTTCATCTCTTGCTGCCAAAGTTCAGCTTCTGTGCCAGAGTGTAGAGAACTGCATCATGAGTGCACTTGCATTTTGGAGGACTGTGTTCCTTTCAGGAAGCCAGCAAGCAGCAGTTTATAGCAATTTCTGTTCTCTCATCTGAGAATTTATATTCAAAAGGGGGACAGAAGAATCAATAACCTTTCTTCTCTGAGGTCATTGTTGAGCTGCTTGGCTAATAGGGTTGAAAACAGAGGAAAAGAAGCGTTTGCAACTCAAACAGCAAGAAAACACCAAATTTCAGTGAGTTAATAGTTTATTTCCCTTGTTTAAATAGCACTTGCACAGTGGCAGGGCCTTCTTCTGTGAGCCTCTGACTCTCATCCTCCATTCAGGCCCCCTAAGATTGTCCCCAGCAAATACCTGCCAGGAGCATCACTGGCCTCCTGCACTGCCTGCAGATATTACCACAGGGGATGGCACATGGGTCTTGCGTACCAGCTTTCAGTATCTAATGTAAACATTGCTTTTGGACAACCAAGTGGTTCCACAGTGTTTGTGTACTAATGAACTCTCTTCAGAGCTCTCCTCACTCAGATGTTCTTTTCATTTTTCTCATCAAACCATGTTGCAAGTATAAACTATCTTTTAATTACTTTTTTTATCTTTTAATATAAACTATCTTTTAATTACACGAAATAGTGACTTTTTAAAAGTAGTAGGTGGCTGTAAGCATTAAAAAAAAAAAAAAGGAAAAGGAAAAATGAATTGGAGCAGTGCTTAGGGATGTTTAAAGCAAATCTGTGATAGCTTCCACAATCACCTGGTTTTTTAGGGCACCTGAACGAAAGATCTAAGTATTAATACATCCCCCCAACACCCCATCCCATGGATGTTCATTCTGATGTGTCTGCTTTCCCAAAAAGATGTAAAACAACAGCATGGAAAATTTAAGGGAAATAACGGTGTGAAGTTGCCTTTGAGGAGCTAGGATACCAGGTGTAAGATCTGCAGTTATGGAAGTGTCCTGTTGCACTACAGGGACTGTTACCATCAGCAGGGCTTGCCACCAAAACACCTCCTGCACTGGAGGATGTGGGAATTAACCACCTGCTCCTGGTAGCTGAGCTCAGCACAGAGCAATCTCTTTTGGCTGTGTGTTGGGAGCACTGGCTCCAGCTGCCAGGAAAATGTTTGTCTGCTCATAGGACAACAGTTTTTATGTCACCTAGAGGGAAAAGGCCCATTTTTCACAGCTGCAGAACAGCCTGTGTAGACAGTTAATAACTGCTGCTTGACTTTCTCCTGGGTAGTCAAGCAACACTCAGGCTTTGGTTTTCCTTCCTGCAGGTCTCCCTGCATGTCACAGGGTCTGGGAGAGGGTTTGCTGTGGTCATCCAAGACATCCTCATTCAGAAGTGTCATTTACGGGCAATGGTGAGGCTTCTGCTCTCTTGGTGCCATACCTCTGTTAGTGGCAGTACTTTTTTACCTGTCTGCAGTAAAGAGCCCTTTTCCACTCCCTGGCACAGAATAGGTCTTTCTGTAGCAGCACAGATGTTATAGATCCCCAGGAGAGCTGTATTCCCCCACTTTGTCATTGATTTTTGGACACAAAAGCAAATACTGCATTTGCAGTACCACCCACAAGTAGGAGATTTCTGTCTGGGGCTGGGCACTTTCTCATCTGAGGTTTGTGCATGTCCTTTGGGGGAATAAAATGGATTATATTTCAGTATACATCATTAATGAAAGAGCTAATTGTCAGCATTACTGATGGAGGAAAAGTCAGAGGAGGGGTTGCTGATGAGTACGAGGGATAGGAGACTCTCAACACTACAAGCGAAGAAGGTGAAGTAATAATGCTGTTTGCCCTCATACTGCATGTCTTACTTTTTACCTGCTTCAGGCCCTTCCTTCCTTAGGAAGAGTGAAATAAAGCCTACAAAGTTCCTGAAAGAGAAAGCTTAGTTTGAGAAATGTCAAACTGGCCACCACATGACTCGGTTTGCGCTGTTTCCCCTTGCTCAGTCTGCTCAAAACCAAGCAGTGTGGCAGTAATTCTCAAACCTGTTTCCAAAGGCTCTGGCCTTCCGAGCCAGGGGGATGTTGGCTCCCTTGGCCTGGCCTCATGAGCTGCTGCAGAGAACTGGCAGGCACAAGGGCAGTACCTTTTTCTGAGCCCTATCCAAGCTCCCTTTTTATTTCCTTTTTTTTTTTTTTTTTTTTTTTATATTGGCANTTTTTTTTTTTTTTTTGTTAACATGGCCTCCTGCCAGGGCAGTGCTGTGGACAGTGAGAGCTTGGGCAAGGTCAGGGCCCACTGTGTGCATGGGACAGCCGTGTCAGCAGGTGCCAGCAGCCAGCAAGCGCGTGCCTGTGAGCAGGGAAGAGACGGATCATTTGCTGGTGTGGATACCCTGATTATGTTCTCTGCTTTTCTCAGCCCTGCTGGTCTCAGACAGGAACGTGACCAGACATAAATCAATTCTCTCTCCAGCCATGGCTGGAGAGCGGGATGGGGGAGCTAGACATGATGAGAGCCAGTTCAGGGTTCTGTGAAGGTCCCCTGGACAGCCCTGCACCAAGGTCCAGGAGAAACACAGCTGGTGTTCCCAGCCCGGTCACAGATCCCACAGATGCCAGGGGAATGAGAGGGTGGTTGTGGAGCCCCAAAGGAAGGAGACAAGAAGAAGCAGGCAGAAATTGAAGGGCTGAGAAGGCAGAGGAGACCCTAAGGCTGGATCTCTGCTGTGCGCCAGTAGTGCAAGGAGAGCTGAGGCAGCAGGATCCCAGGGGGTCATGAGCAAAGTCTCACCATGGTACCTCTCCAAGACCATTTTAAAACCAGTGGCTGCTTAAGTGCCAAAACACTAAAAGCCAGTCTTCTCACTGGCTCTGGGTGGCTCAGATTTGGTGATTTGGGAGTACTCAAACGTGTTCAAAATAAAAACCATTTTTGATTAAGAATGCTTTTGCAGCTTTGTAAGAACAGCTTTGGTGACCTTCCAGATGGATGGATCTTCTCCTGACATTTGAGTTTGCCTCAGCCTGATGAGAATAATGCCCTTCTTTTAAATGTCTTTTAGTGTCTGTTTAACAAGAATGATTAAAGTGTTTGATTTGGTATGGAAAAAGTATTCTGACCATGGTATTTCCATATCAACAACATTTGGAGACTTTGTAGAAATAAAGAGATTGTCTTGCACCATTTTATGGATACCTTTGGATTTCATTAACTTCAAGTTAAGTCCTTGCAGTTGGCAGCATCATGCTCATAATTCAAAAGCAATTTATGTGTTGGATTAATTTCTCACCAGTAGGTATATTTTGCTTGTTTCAAATGAGAAGAGCATTTTAGACCATGTCAGATTATCAGAATTAATAAAACAGAAGCAATCAGAATCATGAATCATATGCAAACTGTTAGAACTTTAATTAAAGTAATTAGAATATGAAAGCTATTGGACAATATTGGAGCACAGATCCCCCTCAAAGAAAGCATGGATCATTCTTTTTAACAATGCAAAAACATACATCTCTGTTAAATACATAAACAGCACTCAATTTTAATGCGACACATACTTTTGTACTTCTGAGTGTAGCAGTCATTTTAAAAATGTACAAAGTTTTAACCTTCATTTTTGTTTAAAGAAAACCCACACATTTAAAGCAAAGCAAAATGGTCATAAAAAAAACCAACCCAGCAGCTTTAGCATGTGTACAAATTACAGAAAGCAACATTTATTTTGAGATAAACCAACTGGAATTCTACAAGTATGATAGAAAATGATGCATGAGGTAACATTTCATTTAAAATCTAGGATCCCTGTACTGTAGTTCCAAACAGTGCTCTGGCTTGACACCTACAGTCCTTGAAAAATTGACTTGTTTAAGTAGTCGAGGATGGCTGTTAGGCACACTGCTTTGCATAAAGACAGCTTTGTCCTAAGAAAGAATCTGATGTTGATGCTGAAAGATATTCTGAAAGAAATGAAAACCCACTGATATCTCTCAGGTGAAATATGCATTTGTGTAGCTCTCAGATTTACCTTCAAATTACAGAAACAAACTGAAAAACGGGGCCTTCTTCTCTACAGAAATGTGTTGATAGAGAATTGACCTTAATCCCAGGGCAACTTTGGCAAAGTGTGGCTAGCTACTGCTTTTGCCTCTTTCAGCACTTTTAGCCTGCTGAGAAGAGAACAAGATGTTGTCCTGCAGAATAATCCATGGTCAGAGGGCCAGGCTGGGAAAAGATGAGGCTCCCAAACTTCCTTTCCCCTCTTTCCTGACCAAATCTGCAGATTTTGGGTTGCCTTTTTTTTAGGATGCTGCTTCCAGACACTACTTCTCACTCTCAATTCTAAAAGTATTTCTGTAAAACTAAAAACAAGTCAATTTCAGAGAACCCAAAGGCACAATTAGAACATGCAAATATGAATTCAGTATTTTTAGGCATTTCTGTGACAGTGTTCCCTGTAGTATCCAAACACCTTTCACCAGCATTGGTGAATGTTATCCTTATAGCACCCCTCTGAGACTGGAGAACCTTCTGTCCTTGTAGTATCATGTTACAAATGGTGCAGTCTGACCTTGCATGATGTGGTCAACGCTATCTTTGTCCAGAAACTGCATCAGAACTGGGACTTCCTGGGAGTTCCCTCTACACAGTTTGGTTCTCCTCCAGGATGACTTCCTGCTGTGAAGACAAAACAGTTCTCGTCTGCTGCTCTGTACTTTAGGTTTTGCTCAACCTTTGTAGTTCCCTTCTAGAGTAACCTTGTGGCTGGCCCTGCTCAAGTATGCAAAGATGGAGAGAGCAGGGTGTGTGACTGCCTTCTCCACTGCAAAAGGCATGGCAAAGTTTGCTCTCTGCTGTGCTCCTAGCACTATAAAGTCTGTTTTTATCTAGTAACAAGGATCTAGTAAGATGCCCAGTAACCTTGAAATGCCAGAGAACCTTTCACTAAAGTTGATAAATTATGGGCTTATTGCTCTCTTTGCCCACTGGTATGGTCCTTGCAGAGTAACACAGTGCAGGGTGCTTGCAAAAGACACTTCAGCTCATTCACTTGCAGCCATCTGTCCATCTCTGTCCACATACACACACTCACTCCTCTACACTCACACGTGCTCCTCCTCAGGCACTCTCAGAAGCTTTCTGTTCCACGTAGGTGAAACAAGGCTTTCTCAAAGGGAATGCTGCTAAGCTGTGCTGCCCAAACCCCACGAAACACATTTCAGCCATTCCACCAGACAGAGTCAAGTCCAGTTTGAATTTCTGTGGTGAATTTCTGTGGCCTGTGGTGGTAAAATGCCCTGCCAAATAGCACAAGCAGCGCAGGAAGCTTTGACACTACCTGCAAACCCAACTTCAAGTATCTTAACACAAACCCTCCATAGGTGCCTGGCTTCACAAAACTAAGACAGAGGCAGTAACACCACAAAATAATCTTAAATGATCTAAAATAAGGGAGCAGACAGAGCAATGTTCTGAAAGATCAAAACCTGACATGATTTGAGCTTGATTGCCTTTATGATGGTGGGGGCTGTTTCCGCCATTTGAAAACAGAGGTTAAGTCATGCATCCTGTGCATTTGTTTTTTAAAAATATACAAAGATACTGCAGGTAACTTTATTAAACCAAGTGCAAAACTTGTCAATGGTAATAAGCAAGGGAATGTAATCTACAAAAATAGGTACCTTTAACTTTTTTTGAAATTTTGCTTTTGCAATTTTGTGGTGTTTGCCAACTCAGCGGATAAAATCTGTTGATCTAAGTAACCAGTTAATTTATTGCCTGTAGCCTTCCAATTGTTTCATTACAGCTTAGGAGGGATTTTTTTGTTCATCATAGCAGACACAAAAGCAGAGTTACATTTGCTTTGGAGAGCAAGCTACAAAATTGAGCAATGAATGTTAGTTCCAGTGCTTTTTTCTGCATGTGTACATACACCTTACTTGCCACCCAGGCAGCAGTCTCACTAAAAAATAATGAAATTAATTGTATTTTCAGTTCTGTAATTTTTTCTTTGCATTTCTGTTGTGGGTTTTTTGCTGAATTATGGATAAAGCTGCTGTTCCAATTTGTATGTCCTTTCCTAAGAGGGGATTTATATGCTCTCATTTGCATATAGGCCAAGCCATTCTATTATGTAAATGTTAAGTATTTACTTTGCATTACCTTGATTACAAAGGGGAGTTATGAGAAAGGGTAGCTTTTTATTTAAAGGCTGAATGATGCATATGAAGAGAGGTGGGAAGAAGCAGGTAATAAGTGCAATTGCTTGCTGTTTTCAGGCAGTTTTGCTTAGAGAGTTAATGGGAGAAGTGCAGTACAGTACTCAAATACTTTATCTGCAAATACAATAGCTTATTTTTGCTTTGCTCTCGTTGTGGGCTCCCAGAGGGTGGGAGGGTACTGTAAAGCTGGCTCTGCAATACCAAAGTTTTGTCATCAGCAAAAGAATCTGTGCAGCTCAACATTTCTGCTCATATGTCTACATTTTAGACCCCTAGTAGGCACTGTCTCTCAACCCTGAACCAAAAGCTTGAAAAAAGGCAAGCAATCTTAAGTCCTTTAAGATGAAGAGACTTCTCTAGGTTTTTGGTTGAATCAGAGAACAATTTAGGATAGAAGGGGATTGCAGGCAGTTCTCTTGCTAAGTCTCCCTCTATTCAAAGCAGCGCCACCTTAGATACTAGAGCAGGCTGCTTATGTCCAGATGAATTTTAAACTTAATCGATTGCCCCTGTTAATCAGGCTTTTCAACTCATTGTTATACATTTAGTTGTGCAATATATGAAGCCTGCATGCCTCAAACTATTCTATGCTGCTCCGGGGATGCACTGCTACCTTTGCTGGAAAAGTCTGGGTAAAGGTCTTGCACTAGAAAGTCACAAAGTGGCTGGAGTTAAGAAATGAACTTGAATTAACTCACTTAATTCTTGATTTTAAATAAAGACACCCCCCAATTCCTTCTGTTTCTTGACTCTCCTTTTTAGCTTAGCAAATGAGAAGTAAAAAACAGTCCATCAAAGAAGAGTTTTGTTGTAAGCTACTTTTTAATCACGGAGTTACTTGACATTCAGTCAGCATGACGATTACATTTTCCTTCTCAAAATGCCAACAGACAAAATAAGCCTAGCAGGAACCTTCAGAAGAACATGAGGAAATGTCTGAAGACACTGAACTCGGAATGACAGAAAATAATGAGGTAAAACTAATAAATTGATTTGAACAGTGACAAGGCTTGGTAATACTAAGGAAAAGATTCCCCTTGGGATTATGGATAAAAGAGCACCTAGAAATATACTGCCATTCTTCTGTTTTACTGACATAGATTGGATGTCATGGTTATGAAATGCTGAGACTGAAGCTCACTCTCTAACCCGACAATTAACTTGCACGAGGTGCAGCCAAAATGCCCTTCTGTGCAAGTCCGCCCTCCAAGCCGAGCCTAAAGCTCGATCTCTCTGCCCCCGTATTTTGTCTTTAGCCTTTTTGTTCAGAAGGTGCCAATTACTGAGAAGTCTGGCAGTGGTTTTGCTGAGGATTGCATCTATGCACTGACAATTGAACTTGGCTCTCCAAAGCATATCCACACAAGCTGCCCGAGCCCGAGCTTGGAGCCAGGGCTACCCTGCATCCCATGCCCTCCCGCTGCTCTGCAGGGCTGCTGCAGCTTGCAACCACACTTGGACCCAGTTTGCTGCTAAGCTGTCAATTCCGCCTTGTTTTACAATGCTGCCAGGCTACTATACAGTGTGTTGCAGGGCACAGAATAAATTCAAAGCTCCTCTTCCCACCTGGGACTCTAACACAAGCCCCCACAGCCTGTTCTGCACTGGACCCCCTCCTAGGACCTTACTCCCTTCAAAATAGATGGTCTGCTGAATTCTAGTAGAAAGCCAAATATGAAGGAGGGAGGGGAATCCTAACATTTTATGGTTAAGCTGGTATTTGGAGACATGCCAATTTGCTACCAAAATTGTGATAATTTTTTCATGTTTAATTAATATTTATGTGACACTTCTCCAATGCAGCCCTGTCAGTTATTCAGAAACTGGAAGATACATAGTGCTTCCTTACTGCCCATTTTAAAACCTCCATGCTGGTTTAATTCTGCTTGAATCGTCTTCTAAGATGTTTCACACTTCTGTCTCTGAAGGCTCCTCTGCTGGGAAACCCACATACTTAGAAGTGGTGTCACACGGACACACTGCTCCTCATCCTTCAGTCCCTCTCCAGGGCAGCTGAAAGGGAAATGGTGTTTTCTGCCCTCTGATTCCCTCGTCTCCACACCATGTTTCTGTCTTTAGGAGGGATATACAATACCCGTAAGATTTTCAACATGTCCTCTTTCTCTCCCAATCCAGATCACTGACCTAAACCATGTTTTAGTTTAATGGTATAAGGTCTGCTGTTTCATTTACTCTTTTATGTAGCTTAAATGGCAATTTTAAAAAATGGCTCAGTATTAGCCCCACATTAAGATCATGTTTGGACTTGAATCCTTGTTCCAAGGAACTACACAAAGCTCATAACAAAGTTGTGTGCGCAACACTCTCACATACACAGCCATATACATATGCTTGGCTTTCCAAGGGTTACTGCAACTCTCCCCAGGTAACAACCAGCTGCACTCAAACTTGTTCCAACTATGCCACAACCACAAGGCCTCGGTGACAGATGGAGGCCATCCTGCTGCCTCGCCGTGCCCTACACTGTCCTGCACTTCACCAGCAGGGCGGCTGGGATGCTGAAGCTGCAGGATGCTCCGTTCCTGTTGCCACCTTGCAGCCCAACTCAAAACTATGCCCGATGCCTCTGGCTGCCCGGGCCTGAAAGCATCCTTTCTCCCTTCTTTTTAAGCAATAGGCGCCATACCACAAAAGAAGGCGCTCCCTGCCTTCAAAAGGTTTCTGTTCGTGGGCCGTGGCCTGCCCTGAATCAGCTGCATTCATCAGCCAACCCTGCGTCTGGGGCTACTCCTCTCTGGCTGCAGATTCGGCGAAACACCGAGCAAGAGCCAGATCTAAATCTCCTGCTCAAAGGAAATATTTAGCAGCAAAATGAGTAGAAAACAAAAAGACTTCTCTGTTACTTACCCAATCCTCTCACTCAGGGCGGCTCTATCTAACAAGTAGAGAACTGAGTCCTCCTGCCTGGAACGACTGTGCCAGGGGGGATGGGGAGCGGGACTGCCCCACGCCAGGGAACCCTCTGCTGCACCCAAATGGCTTCAGGCACTGGCTGAGAAATGCAGAGCTTTGTCCATCAAGTCCAGTGCTTGGTGAGCGTGGGAGCCTGCTTAGGGCAGTGAGGGGAAAAATACCTGTTGTGTTTACTCATAATTCTGTAAAAGGAAAGCTCGAGACAAGTTAACACAACTTTATGTACTTATTAAAAGCCGAGGAACATTAATCCACAGCTTATCGGTGCTCTGCTCTTATTTCCCACTGTGTGAGCTGCTCTGCAATATAGGATGTAAGATGCAGATCAACTTTTTTTCTCTTTTTGTTCTAGCTTCGATTGTGTAATTCAGTCTGGAAAGACCAAGTCTCCTCATGAATTCATTGAGATGACGGTGCTCCAGCTCTCTGACTTAGAAACAGGATGGGTTTCTACTGCAAAATAATTACCACAGAGATAGACAGCCATATCCTAAGCAATAGCACAAGAGAGAGACAGCTAAGCCATTTTACTACAACTCAGGGAAGTACTTTTGGAAAGGAAGAGGTGCAGAACAGGGCATGTACCAGCAGCTACCTGATAGAGACACTAGAACCAGTGATGCTCCGACTGGGGCTTTGGCCACAGAGGATGTCTGCCCACTCCCAGCCCATAGCCCGTCACACTGGCTGCTTCACCAGCCCAGCTCAGTCTGCCACTAACAGGGAGCAGCAAGGTTCCAGGAAATTGCTGAAGCTCCTGCCAACAGTCCCAGAAGCAGACCCAGTGTCTACCAGGGACAGAGGCAGAGCTGCCTCCTCGCTGAGAACCCTGCCTGCCCACCAGAGAGAGCACCCAGGCCAGTACGAGGGGCTGGCTAGGATGCACTCCCTGCAGAAAAGTCATCACATTTTGTTAATCCAGCAGAGCAATGTAAAGAAATACATGACCTGCAGGAAGCAGAAAGAGATGCAATGCACATGTCCTTATGTCACTGCTTCAATCCTTGCCCAAATCCCACCGCTCCTGTTCTCTTTCAGTATCTTGCAAAGTAAAGGACTAGTAAGTATTACACACACAACTGAAAATTTATCTTTTACAGTGCCACTACTTTAGCTCTGTATGACCAATAATTAATTTTTTTTATTTGTTCATCTTTTATCTAAAGTACAAGCCTCAGTGCTATTCTTTGTTTTCAGATTTTTACTTTTTGGTGCAATCATTACCTTGAAACCTACATTGGTAATGCTTAAAATTCTTCAAAAATACTGCTGTTTGAATTTTAGTCAGGTACCAAAAGAAATATTACACAAAAATATTTTCTTGCTTCATCTCTACAGTTCCTGAAAAACTGCATCTTGTGGACTTGGATACAAATGTACTGGAGAAACCCAAAACTACATGAATAGAGGAGACCTCCAATGGCCACTGTGATCTGTAACAGTCTATATACACATTATATACATATGACTGTTTGAGAACCTGTATTCATGAATGTGTACAGTCTACATCCTACACACATTAATTTGTCTGAGGGTTTTTAAAAAAAATTCTGTTTTAAACTACTGTCAAAAAGTATTTACCCTGTGGTGGCATACGGTTACTAGTTTTAGTCTTTCCTTCCTAGTGCCACTGCTCATTAACCATAAACAGATTTTGCAAATCTGTCAGTTAACACAGTAATTTCTACATTTTTTTCTTATTGTATTTGCACATGTAACAAATTGGTACAAATCTTTCCAATAAAAGTAAAGTTCATTGATACAATGCCTTTCGTGATGGCCATAACTGGTTACTAGTCAACTCAGTAGTTTTGTAGCAACATTTTTAACTGAACTTGGAAAAATAGGAAACGTATTGTAGTTTAAAATAAATGTACATAATATACAATATATATATATATTTATACACACGTGTATGTCTACATACACATATACTGATAAAACATTTAAAGTAATGTTTAGTTTTGATCAGTTCTCTGACTGCTGGGACTATCTGGCAAATAAATCTAGAAACAGAATTTGTCCACAATTAAATAATAATTTCCACAACTTAGAAAAATATACTTTTACTAAATAAGGTTTAAATTAACTGATTTATGAATAGAGAATGGAGGACAATGGTTTCCAGACTCTGACATGATTAAATCTGAAAGAACCCAAGCTACTACAGACCAGTAATGAGTGCTGCCCTGCAGCCAAACACAGAAGAGCACAGAAACACAAGCTGCTGCCACAGCAGCATCGGTGACACCCAAAACCTCCCTGCTTCCCTCACCTCTTACACAGCCTTCATTCCCATCCAGCTTGAGTTTCCCACCCGACCTGACACTGTTCTTCAAGGCGCACTCCAGCCACAGGCACACAGAGCACGCAGGCTGCCCTGCCGCCTGCTCCGAGCACAGCTCCGCAGGGCTGATGCGAGCAGCTCCTCACTCCCACACAGCTCTGCCTTGAGAGCCAACAGATCATCGAAGTCCCTGATTTTCAGCTTGGAGGACCATCAGTACTTGAGCTTCACCATATGGATTTTGATCTACTGCATAGGTAAATACATTATAGCAAAACATACAGATGTGTGTGTGTGCGCATGCGTATAGAACTATATATGCACATGCACACACGCGTGAGTATGCGTACATCTCTATATAAAAAATTTCATGGAACTATGAGTAGTAACGTGATGTAGCATGGTATCCTGCATACGTTATCTGATCTTATTTTTTTTTAATATAGAGGCACCAGAAATAATTATAGAGAACAAATCAACCTTTAAAAATTAAAGTTAGATCAGTGGACAAGAACTTTGGTAAAGCTTGTCAATATTTATTTTTGTTTTATTCAAATACAGTCAAAGTCTATCAGTTGCCATCACCCTCTTCACAAGAGGAAAGTGCATGTTTTTTTTCCTAAAGAAAATTATATGTAAGGTGGGACTTAATGATTCAAGAAAATTCTGAATTAAATGTTTATATTTTTCAAAAGATTACTATTTTTCTGATGGAATGAAAGCTAAATAGAGTTCTTGTCCTGTGTGTATTTTATTTATCATATGCATATATATATAAATATATATATATGTATGTCTCTGTTCATGTACCTGTGTGTGTATATACACATCCACACACTTCCAACATGAGAGAGGAGGAACCTGTTTGTCTCCACTTTGTATGTGGAGACTCCCACGTTCCTCCCTGTCTTGTACCCTGTGCAGTATAAGCTCTAGTGATGAGGCCAAACAAAAAGATATAGTTCACCATAGTATATTAGTTTATGTAGCAAAGTCATTTTCAAGCAAGTAAAATAAAGCTCTGTATTCCAAACTTCTTTTCCATTTCTCATAAAGAAAAGGAAGGAAAAGGAGAGAGGGGAGGGAGTGGGGTTATGGCAGTAGCATTGAGCCAGTGGCACGTGGCGGTGTGCGTGTGCGAGCGCGCGAGCGCAGGTCCACACACACACAGACACACAGGAGCAGGGCTTTGGTTGACAAATGCAGATTGTCCAGAGAAGGTGGATGCATAAGTAAGGAAGACTCTACAGTGATGCAATTGTATCTTTTATGCTTGCATGGAGTGAGAAAAAAAAAATTCAATTGGAAAAAAAAAAAAAAAGAAGCAAAGACCTCTTTTTAGGTCCCTCATCAGTGAGAGCATACTCAGTATGCTAGAGAATTTATCTGAAACCTTTTAAATCAAGGCCTCTTTATTACAAAAATAAAAATGAACAAACAAAAAAGTATGAGAGACGACAAGATGCTGAAGCGTCACTCCAATCGTCCCTGCAGAGAACAATTGCATCCCATTTATTATTCATTCTCTTCTCTCATTTCTACGATGTCTGTCATTTCCTCCGTGTGAGGCATGTCGGTCATTGCAGAGTCTTCACCTTCTGCAGCTGTCTCATTCTCATTCCTCTTCTTTTTCTAGATTGAAACAAGCATCCAGAAACCTATTAGCAAATTGTGCATGAACACACTCCCACCAACTTTGGACACTGGGAGAAGTGAGGTGAGAATATGGTTTGTTTTAGAGTATGCTATTAAAAACTAGAATATTTGTGTCATATTTGTGGCTTGCCACTAATAATTTGGCTTAACTTAGAAGATTTCCATAACCTTTCTGGGGCTCAGCTTTCTCCTTTCTAGCATAAATGCAATCAGGCATTTCTTATGCTAAGCAACATCCAAAACAGGCTTCAGCATGACTGGAGGGAAGAGAGCATCTGGAATCTTTTACATCACAGACTTTTTATTTAAAAAAAGGAAGGAAAACAAAATGTGAGAGAATAAAAGCTTCTCCAGGGAGGGAGGTGAGGTGGCAACCTAATTTCTCAAATGTCAAACTTCAGGAATTTTACAAGATGTGAGCATTTTGGCTTTTCTTGGTATTGCTGATCTACTGTGATCCCTTGCCTCACCAAGGACAAGTAATAATAGAGTATTTTTGGCTAGCAGGAGCAGGAGGTCATTCAAGAGTCCTATGATTCATCCAGGATGTCCTGGATTAGTAAAGCTAAGAAGTGTTCAGCCCCCTACAAAACAAGTTGAAGCATCTGTTCCTTATTACCCATTTCTCAGCAGGCTGACTAGTTTTACGAAAACAATTGTACAGCTGACAAAATATCCCTCACAGGTATTATTGATTCAGCTGAGATGGGTGTATCCCCCAGAGTTCCAAAATTTTAGAAGTGTCTACACAACATTTGATCTGCAGCTCTCCAACTGCAGGTGAGAACAACCTGGTGTATAGAGCTACTGGTTGGTTCTGTTGCTGTCACATCAAATAATGAATAAATTAGGTTGGCACAGTTATTAATCCTACTACCTGCACTCACCACTGAGAAAAATTAAGCACAATGTCCCTGGCCAGAAAGACTCTGTGAGCTACTATGGTAACAAACAAGCAATGAGGATGTTGTGAAACCACAGGTCAAGAAAAGCCATTACAGTGTCTAAAAGTTTTTTACTCTTTGGTTCTCAAGAAAAACATGACAAATTAATAATGACAGAGATTATGGTTCTTCTATTGTCCTATGAACCTTGTACACTTTGATCTCTTGCCACGGCCTGCACTGTTAACACATATCAAAACTGATTTTAGGTTGTTCCAATATAAGGCTTTTAGATATTCCATCTTCTGTAGGTTTGTTTTTTTTTTTTTTTTCCAAAAATAAAAGTGGTGGGTATTTCCACTTGGCACTTAGTAAAAGTCTAGTTAAAAAAAAAAAAGTTACTGCATGGATTATATTTTCTGTTCCCATCCACAGAGTCCTTCTGTACTACAGAATGATGTGCACACCTTGCTGATTCTGCTTGGAGTCAGGCCTAGTGCCCTACACGGTGCCTTGAACATGTAACTGAAAGGACACAACATGCAGGTACTGCAATGTACCCAGTCACTCAGCCAATATTTATCCTGTGTTTGACTTAATTTAGTGGAATCTTCTTCAAAATCCATGCACCACTACTACTCCACACATGCAGGATTGTAGTGTTTGAAATATGTAAATATATGCCTGTTTAATTGTTTGCAAGCTCTTACTGTCAACTGCTGCAGGAGTATGTCTTGTTTTAAGCCACTCCTCTAGAAGACAAAAAACCATAAGCACCTGTACTTCCTGTTCATTTTCAGCAGAGCTGGTTTTATAAAGAAATAAAAGTATATATACAGAGATACATGTATTACATAGTGTATACATACAGATATAAATGCATATAAATGTAGCACTACATAACACCTTCCATGGCAGAGAACTTGGAACTTGTTGGAACTTTAAGGTCCCTTCCAACCCAAACCATTCTATCATTCTGTGATTCTGTGATTCTAGGATTCTATATACATATAGATACACATACTGTAAGCTTGGGTGAGTAGTTCCTATGCCTACATAAAGATGCTATGTTGTACTGCGGTAGCAAATATACAGCGTAAAACTGCTGGTGGTAAGGACATGATATCCATGATACATGTGTTTTGAGAAGCAAGAGGCTCTCTGACTTCAGAACAGCATGTCCTATGGCCTAGATGCCTACTAGCAGCTGGAGGGAACCTTTTGGTTTTATTTCAACCCAAAGACTTTCCAAGCTGCACACGCCTGAGACTTAACAGGGAAGCAAACCAAAGTGAGGATTCTGGGGAGTTACATTTCTAATGTATGCTCTTAATCGGAACTAAAATCCACTATATTCATCAACTGCTTTCACCAGATCCCACAGAGACTAATTCTTACCTGTTTCCTATAGACATAACAGGCTGCTATTGCAACCATGGTGGATTCTCCTACAAAACCAGCTAGAAGGGATCCTACTCCAAGAGTGGCTCCATGAACTCTGTTGGAGGGATAGAAAGAAAGCAGTTATTGTTGTGTGAGAATGCACGATTCATAATTATATTTTCAGTGGTATATAGAACCAATCTGCTGATAGAAATATTTTCTTCAAAGACATAACACACTGCCTAAGAGAACAACTGGTATTTTAAAGGACTCGTTTGTTTTTTAATGGCTTCACTGTTTAGTAAAAGAAGTTCACTGAATCAAATTATGGACTAAGAACTTAAAGTCTTATACAGAGCGCTGTAGAATAGATTATTTAACTTACAAACAAGATATTCTTCCATTAGCTTTCTTAACAGTGTGTTTAATAACATGGAAATAAATTCCCCTTAGGACATGTTTTTACCTCTTTGACATTTGTGTATTTTTTCCAAAGGGACATCACTAACATGGCTGTCTAGAGCAGTTACGCTTGTACATTTGTAAATGTTTCTTTTCCTGATAGTGACACTATTTAGGCTTTGTATCATGGTTAGTATTTGGAGAAAATGTTCTAAGCTATGCAAATTCAACTATCAAGTGACAGGGAAGACAAATGAAGAGGAAAGCAAACCCATGGGTTCTGTGAGGAATAATGATTTACCCTAAGTAAGGCAGCACGATGAGACTGGTGATGAGGACAATAATCCGCAGCACTGAGCTGGGTGCCAACACAAATGTCTTCTTCAGAGTCATCAGCCAACCAGTCAAGTGTGCTCTGACAGTCACTGTTCATAAACAGGGGAGAAAAAGAGGCAAGAGTAGTAAAAAAAAAGTCAGTCATCTCATATGCAACTTTTTCATGCAGAGAGCACTGCTCAGAAATAACCATTGTGAAACTTATTGCTGGTAACTTTGCACCCTACTAGAAAGGAAGTAGATCTTATGTTCAAACTGCTTTAATATACTGATTAGGGAAAACGAAGAAACAAATAAAAAAGCCAGTTATGGACAGCACTCATTCCTAAGAGCTGCTCTCTTAAAACCAATTAATTAGACAGTCCATTCTGTTTTCTTCATTTAGAAACCTGAAAACTATCCCCTTCCCTAAGGAGAAGTCATACCAAAGAAAATTTTTCATCTGGCTCCTGCATGTGACATGGTGTAACAATCAGGCACAGAAAAAGATATCTACCTGTACCTATTCTTGTATTTGTAGTTTACCCTTATTATGAAAATGTCTTCTTGTATAAACAGAAAACACTAAAAGATGTTGCATTTAATTACAGAGCTAGAAATCTGAAACATTTTGATTATTGCTGTCCAGCTTGTCTCTCTCTTTGATAGGAGTATTGACTTTTATTACGTAATGCCTGTGCTCTGAAAGAGCCACTGAGTCTGGCAGCAGAAGGGGAGCCTAACAGAGGTGACGTTCATGTGGAACTGGTCCTAGATGTTATTCCAAACAGTGACTTTCAGTCTCAGCACACGTGTATCGCTGCTGCCATTCATGTGTCTGTTCTCGGTCAACCACAACAGAAAGAATTCAGGCTTTGCTTTTGACAGTAAGAAATCTGCCTGCTGACTGACTGCTCTTACTGCAAGATTTGTATCATGACTACCAATGCAAACAGTCTGGGTCTCCAGCAGCTTCAGTGCAGACAGTGTTACTTATGCTGGGCATGCATTTAGCCTGTTTGTATGTACAGCCATGCCAGACCCTATAACCATTGGTTTCGAGGTCACAGAACTTTTATTTTCCTTTCATTTTTTTACCTGGAAGTGGAAAAAAGGAGAAGATGCGTAAAGGAACGACACACAGCTCTGCAAAAGCGAAGTCTACTCCAATTATGTCAACTAAAATCTTCTCTGACACGTTTGGTGTCCAAAACATCACGAAACAGAGCTAGAAAGAACAAAATTAAGAAATGTTTATGTTTCAGAAGGGAAGCACAAGAAAAGGTAGGCCCTCCTGGATGAAAATATTTGTTTACTGATGAGTAGACAACTCTACTAATGGTAAATATACATACTATATATTTATATTTAGCTTGCATTCAAATACACATATACATAAGAGAGATACATTAACTTCAGAAGCAATTCCTACTCTTAATTTTCCTGACATACCAAGTGTGATGCATAGAAAAAGAATTTTTATGGTTTCTGCAAATGGTTGTACTTGAATGATCTATTGTTACACAAACAGTAAAAAATCTGAGTTTTACAGTGCTTGGTCTGGTTAAAACACTTGTACTCCTAAACAGATTATCAAGTTTTTTAGTAACTAAAGATTTGAAGTCCTCCAAGACCCAGATATCTGACTTAAATCTAAGACTAGGGGCTTAAATGTGCTGCTGATACCAGTACTGTTGGTATGCAATAAGTCTGACAGCAAGGCAAAGTTGTTTAGCGCAGTCCTACAGACACAGTGCTCTCAGGCCACAAATCCACTAAGTCTTGTTATTTTCATTAAGGAGTGTGCTGTTTAGTCCATATGGGAAAGGAAGACTTCCATGAAAAACCCATGGCAATTGGTACAGTGGCAGTACATGCTTTTTAATTTTTTGGTCAGTCCTGAGGCAGGGCTTCCACCTGAGCTGAAGGGGCTGTTGGCAGTTGCAGGTCTGGCTTCAGTTCAAGGCACTCACTGACAGCTCTTACAGGACTTTCCCTATAAGAAAACATACCTTCAAGTATAACTACTTTGTTATTTAATTTGGTTTTGTGATTTAAAAAATTACTTCTTATTGTTATTCTTGTAGTAAAGTGGACGTTAAGGAAGTGAGCTGACTGAATGGTGCAAAATTTGGGACCTTAAATGTTCTGGCACTCCTCTTGTCAGGTTACAAACCTATGTACCCTGCAAACTATGCACATGGGCTGTACAATAGTCTGTAAGATTCTATAACCGCTCTGTTATAATTTAGCCTACCACCTAGTACCATCACAGTTTATCCAGTTGTCACACCCCTACATGTTCAGATGGCTTTTCAAACTAGTCTTTGAAGTCCTACCACTTCTAAGACAGCTGGGATTTCACTCTCATTCTTTGGTTGTGTGTCAGAAATTGTCCTTTCTGTTTAGCCTCCAAGCACCCATGCTGCAGAAGTTTCCCAAGGCCTGTCACTGAGTGTCCTGTGGGAGGTCTTGTGTTCTGACCTTCTCTGGGGTGAACAAAACATTTCACCTTCCTGCACAAAGGTCCATCTTCAGTTTTCTTCTCCACTTCTTTGGGTAGGAACTACTGTTTATTTGTTACAATTGCATGTTTTACTTGACTAATTTGATGCTGTCTTGCAGTGTATCTCCATCACCTCTACAGAGAAATGTAAGTAGGGGAAGATAAGAGCAGAAGACAAAAGAACTGAGCACTTCTTGTGCCAATCCACTTGCACATGGTACGACTGAAGGAGAGGGGTCAATCTAGAGCAGAAGGGACTGTGTGTTTGAGAATTCGGTTGTTAAAAAGTAACTGTACAACAACAGACTGAATTCTTTCATTGCTGAAAACACCCTTAAGCAGACTGCAGTCATTTGTACTCTCACTACAAATGACCTGTAAAGAACTCATACAGCGAATATTTTGTCACATCTTTCTTCGAAGTCTAATAAATGAAGATACAATGATGTCCACTCTTCATTTATAATTTGCTGTTTTCATGAAAGCAAAGACCTTTACACTGCTTGCACTGCACAATGCCATTAGTGTCCTAGGGAGCAGTACAGTTGAGGCTGCTGCCAGATTCCATATGTGCATGCTAACAGCAGAGCCTGCCCACTGCCAGCAAAAGGCAAACAGAGCAGTCTGTCCCTCTTCAACAGCTGCTTGAAAAAGTGTTCAACATGGTTAGATAGACAAGCAAACAAGCGACCAAAGGCACTGTACTCAATCCTGCTCTCTAAAGTTCAGGTTTCCTTCTGGCCTTAATAAGAACAGACTCAATCTCCACCCAGCTCCCACTGGAGTAAGGTCAGTTTGCCAGTCAGGGACAATGACATACCCAGGTGGTATGGGGTCATTCCTCCTCAGCTGTGGCAAACTGCAGTCTTCCCCACCCCCTGATCAGCAGAGAGTTGTGCTGATAAATGGCTTCAAAGAGCACTTCTTATACAGCAGCTAGTGGGTAAAGACTGCTAAGCTCAAGAATAAGCAGTTTGAGGAGGTGAGGCACAGCAGCAGAAGGACCTTCTATTTCTGTCTCAGCATCCTTCCATCTTTTTGGTTGCAATATTGATAACTAATTTCATTGTGCTAAAAGATCTCTCTCTATCATCTTATGAGATTATATTCTCAATGCCCACAGGGAACAAAGCCTCAGGAAAATAAATTAATGCCCTGCATCATTCCAGCCCTCTGCAATTTAAATCTTGGAGTGCTTGCAACTTTCCTGTTTCAAAGACAAAATGTAGCAGAAAAAACCCAGGCTCTACTTCAGGCAAAGAATAACACTAAGCATGCAAAGCAGGAAGGTATTTCAGCTGCTGATTTTATTACAGGTGGTGTATTCTGAAAATAGAATGAAGTCAGCTTTTCTGTGATTCTGAGTGATCTACATGATGTTTGTCCTTACCTTGGTAAAAAGTGATGCCTGACAGAAGACCGGAGAGGACGGTAACAGCAGTCCAGGAAAACTGGGACTGTGGCACAGATAATTAGAGATAGGCTCTACTGGAATAAGCAGTGCTAACTTCCTGTGACTCAGATCAGGAAAGATTTTAGGAAGTAGATTTACCTATAGGATGTTTCCTATCTTTCTCCTAATTTAGCACTGTTTTCTCCCCCTAGTTGTGTTTCTATGCATGTCTGCAAGATTAAAAATAGAATAAATGGCTTGGTTAGGGTTACAGCTATACCTTAATTTAATCTGATCAAGAGATAAAGACTAAACAGTGAAAGCTTCTGCAGAAGCAAGCAATGTGCATGCAGAGTGCCACTGCAGCTTCAGGCTGCAATTGGCTCTTGAGTGTTGTACCTGGCAACTATGCTGAGGCCAAAGCAATTCAGTGTTTTGGGAGCAAGGATTTTTCTTGTGCAATTCTAGCAACAGAGCTTATTTGATTTTCTGTTGTCTTATGCTATGAGTGCAGCATGATATTAAAGGATAGTTTTGTTAAAGCCTTTGATCATTTAACCAGAACCTCAACTGAACATTGATGAATGCTTTAAAAATACAGGAATAAATGAAGGTGTAAACAGCAGAGTGGAATGCTGCAGAGAACAAGCAGTTATGCATAAAGACAGTAGCACATATTATAATGTTACCTCTGTATCAACAACAGTAACCTAAGCATTTCTGAAGGTCTTTCAGTAATTTGAACTGATCTGAAGAATTTTGGGTTTTGGTATTGTGCCTTTAATTGTTCTACACAAGTAAAATTTGAAAAAATTTACTAAATATGTCAACAACTCACAGCACCATAAGAAAACTAGTGCAGCTGTACTAGCTCAGATCAAAGCTCCAGCTAGATTAGTACTGTCTCCCTGCTAAAGGTCACTGGGAGTTGCTGAAGGGAAGGGCATAGAAAGCAGGGCAAGTGTAGCATAAGAGATGCCTTTCCCAGTCTGCGTGGGAGTTATGGCTTCAGTAATTGTGGTGCACCTTCATCCCATGCAGGTTATGCTCTGTTATCTTATATTTGTGATTTTTCTTTAATACCGTTGTGCATTAAAAGTCTCTCACTTGTGACTTAGACCCTCTCCTCAAAGAGGTGTGCCTATTTTTACGTGGAACCTGGCTATTTCCAGCTAGCAAATTCAGTGTCTAAGCATATTCAAAAGACAAAATTAAAAACTTCTGCTGTCACCAAGCCTGAGAGAATGCACCAAATCTTTGTTTCAGTAGCGAAAGTACAGAACTGCTAGTGTTCTGTTCAATTTCTCTTTATTCTCTTAAGTACAATTATGGCATTTGACTTTCACAAATGATTGTGATGAAAGATTGTTCATGAGATTTTGTTTCAAAGGCTGCATGTGTGAGTCTGAATGCTTCTAGTTCTTGAAAAATAACAGGCTTTTCATAGGCCTTGCATCTCCTGGAAGCTATTTCCATTTATTCTGGTTGCTGACAGGGATTACTAAACCTCAGAGACCCACTACATAATGCATTATAATACATTATGCTAACAAAGGCTATTGTCATGTGTATAGTAATCTGCAGGGTGCCAGACTGATTTGCTTTTCGGCACTTGTAGAAAGCTGCCTGTCTTTTGAGACATTCATTGATAAATACAAGGCACAAAAGAGTATTCCAGTGAGCTATGAATCACAGCTTTTCTAGCCTTCATGCAGTCTTGAGTTAGAAGAAACACTGGCAGATGACAGACATGGTATGGCTCTATGTTGCTCAGAAAGAAATTAAGGAATCAAAAATTATTGCTTTAAAAATAGGTTAGACATATGCCAACCTGGAATGAGTATAGAGTAATAGATTTTATTGTGGAAAATGTTTAACCTGGTAAAGATTAGTCTGTGATGAAATGCAGTTTCTGTTCTTCTCCTGCAAAAAACTCCCAGCAGATGTTTTGTATCATTTGTTGAACCTGATATATTTGCAGAAGTATGGCTGTTCAAGTGAGGTGTTTTACCCTCAAGATATTCTTCTATGTATGTATTGAGGATGGTAGCTTAATTTAACCCATGCCTTGTTCATTACCTATTACCATTTATGCGACATGGTGCCCAGTGAGGGCAGAGGAAACCTACTTTGAAAATTATTACACATCTCAGCTTTTAATTGCACCTCAGGTCTTTGAGATAGTATCAGCTAAGTTTATAACTTTTATTAATATGGAAGAATATAAATCACATGATTTAGCCTTTTGAACTGTGCAATAAACAAATAAAAAAGTAGCCTGTATCCTACATGGTCGGATCTCCTGATCTGCCAAATGTCTCCATGGTCTCCCTCTTCCTGACATAAACAGAACTTCCATAATTTTGTCTCCTTTCACAGCTTTTATCACACAAGATGAGCTGATTGCACAGATATATTTTTGAAGTCAAGATAATATCTTGTTCTATCTAGCATCTGTGTCAAATGCTGGATTTGTCTCCTCTGTTCAATAATCAATTTTGTAAGATGTTGGAAAAAAATGGTTTCATTTGTTAGTGCTGTTTTTATGGCTATTTCAAATCCATACCTTCATTGACCTTGAAAATTTAGTTTTCTAAAAGACTACATAGTACTGGGGCTTTTCACTCAAAATCTTACTCTAGCATCCTACTATTAAAGAAAACTGAACTTCTGTATTTTTATGAAGAATAAAAGCAACAACAGTTTTTAACTGTTAACTGCATACTAGTACTGAAACAACAGAAATAGTTAATAGTTACTCCCCCCTTTTCAGATTCCAGTTGAGGTGTGTTTCTGTGTTCAACAGAGGTGTAGCACAGAATACAAAGTCCTAACACCTACTGAAGCTACCATGTACCTCTCAGTAGTTGAAAAACACAGAAAGCACTCAACAGGGTTTTTATGAAGGTAGGTGATGCAGCTACTCATTGATTTACACCAAGAAGGGCTTTTGTGTTTTATTGTGGACCAAGAAATCAAGAAGTCTAGGTTTTATCATAAAGGCATTATTCCCCATTGAAAGGAAATGGTATGTAATTTACCATGAAAATAATCAAGTAAAAACCTTATTGTCTTTAAAAACTTAAGGGGTTTTTTTTCAGTTGAGTTGGTTGTTGGTTTTTTGTTGTTTTTGTTTTTGTTTTTTTAAGCACAGTTCCATAAACAATCATAAAATTCTTTGGAATCTGTGGAGGAGTTACTGGGTATGATACAACACTAGAGGCCAGCATCACTGCCTTGCTACGGAAGCTTGCTGCATACCACAACCTGGTCCTTGCCAGAATGGACATAGAGACTCATGCTATCTTTCCTGTGTTTCATGTCAGAGAGCGGTCTTTGCAGAACCACACATGCAGTTCTGGCAGTTTCGAGGAATTTTTGATACACAGCAAAAAACCTAAATTCATCATCCCGAATTGTTTGAGACTTTGAGGTGTTAAGTCACAGTTCACAGAATATTCTGAATTGGAAGGGACCCACAAGGATTATCAAGTCCAACTCTTAAATGAATGGCCCACGCAGGGATTGAGCCCACAACCTTGGTGTTATCAGCACCATGCTCTAACCAGCTGAGCAAATCTCAGGGTCAAGTTTGCTGCAGTCTGATGTTCTGTTGAGACACATTATGATGTGTGTTCATGTGCCCTGTAACTCAGAAAAGGTCACAAAGTGGGTCCTTCCCTCATGTGGGAAATGTGAAGTTTTCAGGAACAGACTGTCCAAAGCCCCAGGGCATTTGCCCTGACTTCACCACAGACATTGCTTTGAGCCAAAGGCTGGACCTGATGAACTCCTGAGGCCCTTCCAACCTCAACAATTCTGGGGTCCCACAAAACAAAAACCCTTGGATCTGTGAGCAGTAAAAATGTCAGACCGTAGTCACATTTTAAGATGATTTATGATAATGCTGATGACTTGAATCACAAGGACATTCTCTCATGATGATCCCTCAGGCACATGCAAGTCAGTGTAGATTTCTGTGAACTTTGTGTTCTGTGCAGGGGGTGTAAAGATGAAATCAGCCATCATAAAATTTGTCAAGTAGTGGGGGAACCAGAGCCTGCTTGTGGGAACATCCCCTAACTTTACATCTCCTCTTGAAATAATTAGTTTATACATATCTAAATCTCCCCCCACCTCCTCCAGCTTTCCAGAGTGACAGGGCACTATGTTCTTCAGAAATAAAGGCAGGTCCAGCAGCTGCACAATTCACTGACACTCTGACAGCCTTAACACAATGCCACATCTGCCTTCTCCCCAGCTGCTGCTGAAAGTATTTAGGTGGTATTTTCCAGACTGGGCTGAGTCACTAAATTGTTTAAGGTAGTCATTATATCTCCCCAATGAATTATGCTGCTTAATTTTTTTTTGCAGAAAGCAGGATATTTTTCTTCACTTCTAAAAAGCTTCAATAAACCAAAGATGGCAGATTTCTGGTCCCTTTTTGAAAACTATCCATGTCCCAACTCAGTAACTTTCTTCTGTCTCAGGTTTTTCTGCCCCCCTTGCTGCACTTCCTACTGTGAAGATGGAGTTTGAGCAGAAACATCCTGCAGGGACAATTTCTGATGCTTCCTTTTCTGCCTGCTCCAGCCACTCATGCAGAACAGACCCTTTGTGTGAAACCTGAACAATCATGAAGGAGACATTAATCTCCACCTCACTGGAGCAAACAAAAAACCTTTGTTCCAGGACAAAGGCTCAATGCAGTACCATGGATAGGACAAGGCCCTCGTGAGGATTTCATAAAGTCTGCCTCCGGTGGTCCAGCATCTTCCTGAGCAGGCAGGAATGCTTCCATTCATATCTGAAGTAATTTTTACTGAAATGGGAACTAAACTTGACCTTGAAAAGGTGAAGAACTTCTTGAGCAACTGTCTGCCAATATGCCATTTTCCAATTGTTATTTTTTTGCCAATATGCCATTTCCCAATTGTTACTTTTGTGCCAGCAGCCTGAAGATTAAGAAAACAATCTTGGAGTTCAGAGGTGGGCAAAATCAAAGCAGTGAAAACAAATTCATCCACTGAATGAGTGGTGTTACTCTAAAAGCTGTGCTTGGCCTTCATATGGTCTGCAACAGTAAAGTCAAAATAAAATGGATTTAGTCTTAAAATTTAATGCTACTTTTTAAAAGTAAGGATATTCTTATAAGACAGGACTTGTGAAATCTTTTTAATACAATAAAGCTGTAATGACACCATTGGTGAAGGAAGATTTGAGACAGTTGGGGAAATCTGTCCATGTTTTTTACATGCTTTCTTTGTGTACTCACAAGAGATAAGCACACTGAACTCTGTCACCCAGGGAATTTCAAATACCGGCATGGTATTGATTCTTGTTGTGACATTTATTCCTGTGGATTTTACTGTCTCTCAGTCCAAATTTGCCATGACTTTAGTAAAGCCAGGTTGTAACCTTTGATAAAAAAGCAATGCAGAGATGCAAAACAAAGACAGCCAAAGAAAGATAGGAAAGAATGTACACAAATCCAGTGGCCTCTGCAATGGCTTAAACATCTGACATTGAAAGTCACAGGTAGATAGGGTGGCAGCAAAATATGATTCCTATATACATTTCACAGAATCACAGAATCACAGAATCTGCTTAGTTGGAAGGGGCCTACAAGGATCATCGAGTCCAGCCCTTAAATGAATGACACATACAGGGATTGAACCCACAACTTTGGCATTATTAGCACCATGCTCTGACCAGCTGAGCCAGTCTCATTTTCTTTCATTTATCTTTAAACTCAGGAGGAAGAACTACACAGAAAGCTAAACAACACTATACAGTACTTCAGTTCTGAAGAAAATACAGTTTGTACTGTTTCTTAAAGCCAATTGCTAGCCATGACTAAGCTCTTCTTTGTTACAAAAAAGATATTCCTGAAAGTAAGGAACAAATACCAGGAATGGAGATACACTGCAGTAGCTACTCTGAGTTGGAAGGTCTTCAGGGGTAATCGATTATTCTCACAAGCAGAAAAGGAGGTATTCAGGAAAATTTCCAGTTCAGGAGAGCTGTAAGCATGACCTTGGACAGCGGAGGATCAACTGCTGTTTTAACCCAGATGAACTGGACAATAAACTATAAAGTCTGACTGCTATAAACTATGTGGAAGGGGAATGAGGACTGGCAGTATTAATCTGCAGTTTGATATGGTGTGATGCATTGAAAAAATCAATTATTATTCAAACTCTAAAGTTCTGCAGTCAGACTTAACTTCCTAAAAAAAACACCCCCTGCCCCCCAAATTCATATCACCTTAGTCAACCTTAGAAAACAGTAAAGGCTCACCCTAGTTAATGCAGTAACACAAGCCACTTTAAGAAAGTTGGCTCTTAAGTAATCTTCCATTTATGAATTCTAGTGCAGTGGTTGGTAACTGACCTTCTGGAACTACAACGCTGCAAAACATAGTCCCGGGCCATGTTTGTTAAAACACAAGCATTTCAAAACCTGAAAAGCATTATTGCCACCTGAAGCCATGTTACCTTTCTGCTCCAGAATTAAAATTTATGGTTTCTACAGAGTGACTTAGTCTGTGCAATGTTTTTTTTGAGCACATGAACACTGATAAATTCACAGATTTCCTTGTTCACATAAAGAAATCATCATGAATCCTGTTTTCATAGTGTGGCACAGCTGTTTCTTCTAGTATGGCAGAAATGCTACAGTAGCCAAATCCTCAAGACAGAACAGATTAATGAGGTTTCTAACTGGATGCCATATTGCAGTCCCCATTTGCAGGGAAGATGCCCAGTATCTGAAATACCAAGGAACTTAAACGTATGACTTGTCCTTTTCAGACCATGATGCTATTCCCTAGATCATGAGTCAAAAATTTGAAAAAAATGAAATATAAATGAGGCTTTGTGAACTTCAGTTCATTTTAACCTATTGTTCAGCTGCTGTTCTGCACCATCAGTGCACAAAGACTATATCTTTGGCTCCCTCTTTAGCATTAAATACACTCATATTTTCTCACATACCCCTCCAGTACTGCCCCTTTTCTGAATTCAGAGTTTGGTCCTTGTGGGCCATCTTCAGAATGCCTGCTATCTGTCATCTCCGTAAGAGTTGAGATGGGCAAATGGGGAGGTTTCAGCATTGCATGCAGATTAGATGTAAAGCACAGAGAAAAAAGCCTAAATTAAGGATCTCAGAAATCACCACTTTTTTCAGATTTCAGCTTGTGAACTAAGAACCAGTATTAGCAGCCTGGAATATTTATAGCTATCAAAGCTATACAAGTTGCAATTACTGGGTGATTTTATCTGGGAGTAACCCTCTCAATACACCGAGGAAATCCGTGGCATCAGTCACAAAGAAAACAGAAACAGTTACTTTTTAATTTTTTCTTGTTCCCTTTTCCAGCATCTGGATCACTTGAAAGCATGGGGATGAGGAAGCATGTACTTGGCTAAAGGGCTTGTAAGTGAGAGTGGAAGAGGAATAATGGAGTAAAAGCCCCAACAGTTTCATGCATGGGTCAGAATTGCAAATCACTGTGCTCCACTCTAGGCTGAGCCTTACCAAACTGAATCAAATGAGCACACACAAACTTTCTCCCGTTTGCTCAAATGCATGAAGGTGAGGGGATAAATTCAAGTATTTCTACATTTTCTTGCTACATGACAGTCTAACAGTGACTTCACAGTAGTAGTGGTACCTGCCCTTATTTTCTTTAGGACAGGCAAAAAACACTATCCACATTTTTGCGAAAACACGTTCACACGTACTGCTTGTGGCAAACCCTATTTTAAAATACTCCTTTGTACACCCTGTGGCTACAGTCAGGCTGCCTAAGGCATCTAAAAATTAATCTCGGGTCAGGCCCTGAATGCAATTTTCTGTCTCTTGGCCTTCCAGGTATTTCATCTCCAAGGCTGGAAAGAAAGTGGAGCATGTGATGCTTCTCTAACTACTGCAGCTCAGGAAGTGCATTCAAGGTGGCTAAATACCATGGGACTCCTGACACCCAGTGAGAGCTGTGCACTGCAGGGATCTGCCATGCAGTTCTTTCATGCTATGGACACTCCTCTTCTGCCTTCAAAAGATCTCAGTGAAACAGGAACATGTGCCTTGGCATTTTTCAACATGCAAGCCTAATTCATATTATCCTGAGTGCAATCTAAGGGTATCTAGTAGGGCAGCAGTCAGTCTTGCTGCAGAGATGCAATGAATTATTTAACTTCTTTCCTTTAACTTCTGTCAAGAGTTGCTTTATGTCTCATTATTTAGCAGACAGCATAGTTGAAAACCTCAAATACATCACTCTTACATATGTAGGAGCTTCACACCAGATAGTTTATCTAGTGGAAAATGAACTTATTTGTAAGTGAAGAAAGGGATATGAAATGGTATATTTATTACACTACAGACTGAATATTTGAGAGCAAATGGGCCTATGAAAGCTGTACAGTCTTTGGTGTCCCTCATGGGAAAAATCAGCTGCCAGACTGAAGGCTGGGAAATATGATTTGCTGAGTTCAACCAGAAATTAAACAACTATTGAGTATAAAGTGTTTCCACAGCATCAGGGAATAAGTCAATACTATTGCAATAATATACTGAGTTGGTATGAATATTCTGTCTTTACTCATTCTGACTCCAATTTTATCAGCCAGTGCTACATTTCACCAGCTGGTGGAGCCTGGCTGGTCAACTGGACAGGAGTCAGCAGCCAGTACCCACTTGGCAGTTCCTAGTCTGGCATAACAAAATCCAAATCCAAAGCAAAAGCTCAGGCATCTCGAGTTGTCTTTTAAACAGACAAGGCTTTTCAGCCTGACTGAAACACAGCTGCTGCTCTTCCACGGTGGCTGACTCTTGCTCTTACAGAATTAAGTAGGAAGCAGCAACTACCGAGTCTTGTCTTCCATGCTTCTCATTTTTTCATGTAGGGAATTTTCCCTGTTACACTGGCTTCCTTATTGTTGATCAGGGTTTTCTTCTTATCTCTTAGGTGCTTGATGATTAATTATAGAACATAACCAAGTAGATGATGACTGAGAATTAGGAAAATGATGGCATGGGTGCAGTAAACTGTTGCCAAATGGAACAGAGACTTTCCTCCTCCTGTCTTCAGGCTGAAACTGATCCCATCACAGGGATCCAGCAAGTGAAACCCTGTGACTCTGGACCTCACTTTGCTGTTTTCAGACTGAGATGGGGTCTCTCTTATGGAATCTTGCAAGTCTATAGTTCCCAGCATCTGTGCCTCTTTTTTGCCCATGGTTGGGGGAAATAAAAGATACACAAGCAAATATGTTAAATGCTGCAGCCTAAACCTTCTGAGGGTTATAATTTAAGATAAACCTCCTTAGAACGACACTGAATACATGCTTATCAGATACATGAGACATTAATCTATGAGATGAATGTAACTGCCAAGTGATGGTAGTTTATGCTGCTGTGCTACAAGGTATAATCACTGGAGAGCTGATAAAACGTCTGTGTGTAGCTCTTCCTAAGGGACTGATAACTACCAGCTAATGAAAGAAACAACACTTGCCAATAGTAACTCCTCAAACTACAGATGCTCATCAGCAGGAGTCCTTAGAAATCAGTACTTTTTGTCCTCTGTCAAAAGAACAAGTTGTGAATCTAAATATTACACTCCATTTACAAAAAATGTAGCATTTTATTTATAGAATATAAGAGATTATCTAACAAATAAAATAGAAAATAATTTTGCTAGTATTAGAAACATCTTAAAGTTATCATTAGACTTCTCAATTACGAGCAACATAATTGAGGAGTCAATAAACCAAACCTGATTGTAAAGTAGGTGACATTTTGACATGTATTGACACACACACACATTCAGCTCTCAGGGTTAAGCATATAAGCCAGCTATCCAGCTGTCTCCTCCTAAGTACATTACATTTAAACTCTCACTGAGATTTGAATCTAATGCAGGTGACCTGGAATTTGAATTTGATTACCACAACACAATGCACATCAATCTGTTCAGCTTATGTGCCTGAACCTTCATTTTCATTGAAACTTTATGGCGAGGTATTTTTTTTTTAAAGAGATTTAAATTTTTTACTAGTTTGTTTGTAACAAGTAAATATGAAATTTATAAATCTTGTATAAATCACACACACATATATATGTGTAAATGTGAACACTTTCTCTCCACTCTATCTTTTAGTCTTTTGGAATAGAAAGGAATGAAAAATCACAGGGCAAAACTGAACATACGGATTTTGTTTCTTAAGCACTATTTACTAATTAAAGACAGCATTCTGTACAATTAGTTCCTCCCCTTAATCAGTCTGTTTATTCGTGAAAACTGCTACCTTCCCCAATTGTCCATAACCATGTGTTCATTTAAAAAAAAAAGCAAAGCAGCATTGAAATTCCTTTTAAACGGCTGGAAAGAGCTTCGAGCTGTTTCTAATAGAAAACATGTTAAAACTCAGAATTACTGTGCAGCTCTCCTGCTGGACATTAGCTTGGTGACAGATGGATGAACATCGTGAGGTGCACATAGCATGTCACTCTGGCACCTTGAGCCTGCCTTATTGGGAAGGGAAAACCTGTTGTAATACATAGAACACTAGAGAATATGAAGAGAACCGGCCACGTGTCTTGCTGACATTGCAGCTAACATGAACCATGCAGCAGCAGGAGCTGGTGTTTGGAACCGTATCCCAAAAGCACAGTGGTCTGTCCCAGCTGAGGCTGCTGGAAGACAAAGCTGAACCAAATTGCACAGTTCTCAAACTACTGCATTAAGAACTGATTGCTCTTTCCCTGGTATAAAGGAACAAGTAAGTACAGACCACTCAGGACCACTTTCAGTGACGGTGAGCTAGGGAGCTTCCACAGTGCTCTCTGACAAGCATCCTGTATGTTCATCATGCAGTGATTGGTGCCAGCCACACTGAGCTGGCCATGCTTTTACCCCAGTGGCAGCTACTTAAACAAGGGTGCTCAGATCTCCCGTGAACTAAGACATCACTCACCTTCCAGCATGACTTTGAGACTTAAACAGAGGCTACTATTGCCAGTGCCCTCAGAGAGCTGACTGTCCCACTTTCCCTAGTGCTGCCTGCACAATCGATGGCCCCCTCTCAGCTCAGGGCACACAGCCTCACCAGCTCACGCAAGGTTTGCACATAGATGTGCGTGAGTGCACGGCTGTGACCACACAGATGAGGCTGCAGCAGGTCCAGCAAAGCAGCCTGAGCCCTCACAAAGAAGGCCTCTATTGCTTTTATATAGCAGGCACTAGCAACTAACGTGAAATCAGCCTGCAAAGCTTTGCAGTTCAGAGGCAGATGACCAAACACTAATCACGTGGCTGCCAGCAGCTAATATTAACCAGGGAAAAAGATCTTAACTGACTGCAACTTCTGTGTCATCACAGAGACTTAAATAAGAGCTCGGCTGGGAAGTAGAGAGAGAATTAAAAAAAAAAAAAAAAAAAAAAAAAAAAGAAAA
>VZTJ01005622.1:1265088-1341698 GCA_013397795.1 Orthonyx spaldingii | reverse complement strand
GAAAAAAAAAAAAAAAAAAGAAAAAGAAAGAAAGAGAGAGAGAGAAAGGTAATTTGGCAGCATCTGTGCCCCATCACAGGCTGCCTTGGAAAAATCCCTGAATTCTGCACTGTGGTATCCAAGCTCAGAGACACTACCACTATTCTAAGAAAACCCCTTGCTAAAGCACAGCCTATTTTCTATTACTCCTGCTGGGTATGGCAGGGCTCCCTTGAGCAGCTTGCTCCTCGCAGAGCCTACCCCTCTACACACAGCTTATGTGTAAGGGAGTGCTCTCCCCTGACAGAGCAAACCTTTGCTGCAATGGAGAAATGCATTAAATTAGCACCCAGACAAATTATTTTGGGACTTCTGCAGTGTACTGAGGCTGACACATCCCACAACAAAAGGGATTTGTGCTACAAATGCACCACTTTTCTCTCATGAATCTGTGTCTTCAGTTAGTTTACAACTGTGCAGCATCCTCAGGGTTGATCTGCAGGGCCATCTAAACAGGTCTAGCATTGAACCAAAATGTTTAGTTCTTCAACAGGCTGACCTGCAAAGGCAGCAGCATTGGCATTTGGAGCAGTATCTCACATATGGAAAGAAGCATTTTTTCCCAAAGTGCCTAACGGCGGTGAAGTAACAGATAATGGCAAACAGCACTATGCACACCCTTTAAACTGCATGTAAATTACCAAGCATGACTTACTTTTAAAACTCAGAATAGTCTCTTATTTGCACAGGCAGAATTCTACAGCTGAGTCCCTTCCCTCTGCTGTACAAATTTTACATTCAGTTGCACAGTCACAAAACATGGCTTTGGAAGGAATCCCCATTTACAACAAAAACCACCAATGTGACTAATCACAACAGCTGTCTTACATATCAGGAGTTTAATGGCTTCCACTTATAGCCTTTAAATAAAACAGCTTGTTTACACATTTCTGACTAAGCAATACAACTAATTTCCATTTTTTGAAGAAGCATCTTGAATACCCACCTGATGCTTCAAAGCCATGAGGCAGTACTTATGATCATACTTGACAGAACATGACTCACAGTTAGCCCGGAAGGCTCAAGTGTAGCCTTTCAGGTCCCCTGAAGATTTAAACAAACCAGAAAGTTATGCTTCTTAACAAAACTATGCCCTTTTTTCTACTCTGACCTAATACTGTCACTACCAACAACGGTGAAAAAGTGTTTCTGTTGCAATAGTAGGATTGCAGTACTTCTTGTGTGGGCCTGATTGGTCTGTGGAAGGAGGCAGGACATTTTTCACCCAATTCTATTGAAAGAGTATCTCATCAATGATTGAAAGTTTCCCAGGGTTTTACATTGGGAAGGCACTTCCCTTTGTGCCTGCTGCTTGTACTTGAAGCTTCACTGGTTTTTTTTTTTTGAGTGGTTAATGGACTTTCTTTATCTTTACATCTTATGGAATCCTTCTATAGATAATCCACTGGCAAATGCATTCACGTGACATGCCTGAGTACTTGATTTGTTTTGTCTTATCAGCCTTTTTCTCACTTTCCCTCTGACTTGAAAGAACAAGGTGTTACCAGTGGTGATGCCACTGGTCTGACTGCCATTTGTTGAAGTGGAGCCCCTGAATAAAAACTCAGCTATCATCAGTGGCTGTGGGAGCTCATTTGGCCACCTCAACACAGGCAAATTTGAAGTCTAGTTCCTTAGAGCCTGTGGCACACATTAATGTGAATTATCCCAACATCTGCTGAGTTTGTGTGCTGAAGCATTTGCAGTCTCAGGCCTTTGAATCCAACTGGATCTTTAGAGCTCGTGTCTGTTTTTCTGCTCTGTCTGTTGACAAGCAATCCTAAGAATCTGTCACTAGCAAGCAAAAATAGAAACAGGACAGGAAAAGCTATGGACCTCAAAAGTGTTTCTGGAATTTCAGTGCGGGCAAATCTCTCATGATGATCTTATGAAAGAACTGCCCTTGAAAATAAAATGGAGAACTTTTGGATACAAAACCCCAGAAAATCACAAAACAAAAGCCTACTGCGGTGATTAAAAATTACTCTGCAGAGGATAGTGATGTTAATGTGAAAAGCTCATAACCTATCAGAACCAGAGTAACCTGATAAATACCATGGGGATTAAGAAAACAGTCAATTCATAGAAAGATCTGAGATTGAAATAGTATTCTCAGAACAATTTATAACAAGGAAAGCTTTCCCCTTCACAGGTCTGTAACAACACTGACAGACTTTGAGGGAGGCTCCAACTGTAGAGAACATAGGTTTGGCCTGGCACAGGACACAAGAGAAAACCTCAAGGCGTGTGATGGTAGATGACATGAGAGCTGTGGAAAGTCTACAGCCAATGGCCAATACAGTGGAGGCATAAGTCTGTCCCTGTTTCATGCTGTAGGAAATACAAGTTAGAGCAAGAGCTGTTGGTCTCTAAGCCACATGAAAAGAGGTCAAGCTTAAGGAAATTAAAAGACAGAGGAGATGCCACATTGGCTCAGGCAATTCTGTCTTTGATGGTGGCCAGTTGTAGATGTTTAGGGAAAAAGTATAGGAAACAACAGAAGAAATGTAATTCAGCTATGGATGGATTGAGCTGCTTCATTTTCAACTGTGAAGTAACACAGAGTACTGTATCTCACATTCTCAGGTTGTGGCAAGGGGGTGGGGATGGTTACAAATACTTCTGGCTTGTGTACTGTAACATTTCCTTTGACATAAATTAGTTTCTCTTCATGCATAAGCCATTTTCAACTTAGTCACAGAGGTTCTACGCTAAAGTGAAAGGGAGAGAGAAATTGTGTCAGCACTCCCATAGTCAATAGGAATTTGTGAACGTAGGGAGGAGAGAGTTCCAAAGCAGCCAGTTATCCCATGGAAAGTATGCAATGCTGAGGGTAAATGGCACACCTGTCTGGGGTATGAGTAGATTCAATTGTAGGACTTTGAGCATTGTATCCTAAAACAATCGACACATTTCCCAATTACTTTTCCAGCACGATGAAGGACTTCTGTGAAAAACCTATTTTCTAGGTTCTCCTTTTCTTTTGTCCTGCTAGTGCAGGTACTGTGAAGAGATGATGTCATGGCCCTATGCACTATTATAAATCCATTCGTTATAGAAACAGACATTGGATTTACCCTGGTCCTCTGCTCCATTGTTTGCTATGATCCCTACCAGCTGCAGGAGTTTTCTTCCACACCTGCCTGTTTGTTGCTTAGAAGACTTCGCAGAAACAGTGTTCTTGGGGAAAATGCACTGTATTTATGTGTGCAAACTGGTCATTTTGAAACATGGCAGGCTCAGCAAAATTTCTCCCTGAATGTCATCCTCATGCAGTGCTTTCCAACATGGACACGGCTTTAGATCCTTTAGTCAGTGTCAGCACCATCTCCAAGATTGCCCTTTTTAGTTAATTTTGAGAGAAAACAAAACAAATGTGCATCAAAGTACCCCCACATGAAAACCCAGTGCCAGGAGAGGCAGCAGGGGACAGCTACTGCAGGGTCAGCCCGTGCTGCCTTTCCCACCATTGACAGTAAATGAAGGATGCTCAGGGACAGGCTGCCATCCCACTGCATGTGACACAAATGCATTGTTTTGTCTTCCTGACACACTGGTTACCTGAAGTTTTGTGCATTTAAAAAAAAAAAGAAACAAAAAGAGATGAAGAAAAAATCAGATCTCTGATATCTTTTTGCACGGGAGGCTGGTTTGAAATGCAAAGCAGTGAAAATAAAATGAAGTAACTCCAGCCTTTTAGATATCTAGCCTGAGTTAATGACAGCTGTTTTTCTTGGTACTCCAATACTATGATCACACTCCCTTCTCCAGATAAAAGCAACAGCACTTCACAAGACAAGACAACTCACCTTTCTCGAACTGCTAGTGCTTTTAGCATTAGGTAAAGGAGACAATTTTCTGGTTGAGATGAAAACCATTGAGCTGAACAAAGGTTTCTTACCGTTAAGGACAACGCCATGCAAACAAAAGTGAACTTCTTGATATGTGTCGCTGTGACGGTGCTGTTGGTGTTCACCAGTTTATTGCTGGGGTTATTCTAGGGCAAGAGAAAGAGATAGCGAGCATTAGCCTGGCTCCAGACTACCGGGAGGCTGCCGGCACCAGGGTCATGTGCTGGACCTCACTGTCTGTGCCTGTCCGTGTCTGACTTTGCTTGTTTGCTTTATAACCTAGAGCCTTCTGAGTACTTTGTACCACTACAGAACATTTTCTGCTTAAACTGACAGCAACTGCTGCTATGGTCACTGAGGGCTGAGTAATCTCCCTGCTTTTCTAAGGAATAAGTCCTATTTAACAAATTCAGCTTTGAAGAAGTTTGGTAGCTCCTTCTAAGAAAACATCACATGATTTTTTTTAATCTTAAAGTTTGTAGCATGTTTCCACAGGAAAAACAGGATTTTATTCCCTTTTACCACAAATTGGTACTAAATCACCAATGCAAGCATCCTTACTGATCCAATTAGACAAGCAGGTAATATAAACAAAGCTTCTGGAACAGCTGGCTCCATTAATGCAGTTTAATGAACAGAACATAATTAGGACTATTAGATGTTCCACCTTGAACATGGGCTCTGTACTCACATGGCAGCAAAGTTTTATTTAAAACAACGAAAGCCCTCTTCCAAATGTCTAACATAGCAAATGAAGCTGAAGATTTAAAATTGCCCTCGGGGAACACATAAAACTAAACTAAATGGTCTGTGAATGGAGAGGATGGGATATCAAAGTAGGGTACCATTAGGAGCCCTTAAGCAAGAGGCAGTTAGGTCATCTATTGCATTTACCCTGGGACTGTTTGAGATACACATATTTGTGCACTTGCTGATAAAACCTGTGCCATGAGATGTACATTTATATACCCTTGATGTAAGTTAGGCAGAACAGCAGTACCTGTCACACAGCCAGCCTCCTTTACGGGAGTTACTCATAGGAGAAACAGAACTGTTGCAGACACACCTTGGGAGTGGAGCACTGTGAAGAGTATATCATTCCACACACATTCAAATGCTTGATGGAATTTTGCAGTTTAAGGCTTTTGTTCTGATCAGTGCAGTAATTGCACCTAGATGGCCTCACACTCCTGCCTAAATACCTCCTTGGAAGTTTGGGTGCTCGAAGATGCATGTAGGCAACCCAGGCCCTAAAACAGGAAGGCACTCTGACCTTTTCGGGAACAGGTTATGAAAACTCTCTGTAAACATTTTTTCATGCATCTATTCCTATTAATTGTGTTTCTGAAGAAATACTTTTCTACTGTTAGTTTTTACAGATGTGAGGATAGGCCTTGCTTACATCCCTCACCAGTGTTTAAATGAACTTTATGCTGCATGGTTCAACTTTCTAACAAGCCTAAAATAACAAAGAGGAAGCAAAGCACACCCAAATCAAGCCATCCAGAAGGGCTGCTAAGAAAAAGCTTTCTGATTCATTCCTACCTCACTGCTATCCCTGCCCTTGCCATACTCTGCCCTTTGCTCCAACTCTTGACCACATAGTCTTTGTTCATAACTCTTACATATTATTTAGTTCTCAGAACAAAACACTATGGATATTCTGGAGCAAAAAGAATATCCATTCCCATCTAGTCATCAGATAAGTAGCATTTACAAATCTCATAGTTGGTGTTGCTCCGAATCAGGTGGTAGGGTCCATTAAGAGTAATGGCATTATCACCATATAAAACAGCATACAGAGCACAGAACTAGCACATGCCTGCTCTCTTCCAAAATATCAGTAGTATTTAACCTGAATGTAACTGCTAGGCCATGAGGTTGCTTTGGAAACAAAGTCTCATAAGAGACTGAAGTAGGACCCTGCATCTCTCTTACAAATATGAAGAGAGGCAATGATTTCCCTGTGAAGACAAGATTCTAACTTCTCCAGTGGAGCCACTGAAGTGGGGCATCTCAAATCCCATCAGTCAGTGTGCTTCTGATGGTCATCAGCATTGCCAGCTTCCTGAGTAACTGACAAAAGAAGATGGAAGTTTGCATGCAAACACACTGTTTTGGCTTCTGAAAATTGCAATGGACACCTTACAGGGTCCAGAAATAAAAAGTGTTTCTATCTGGACTCTTCTGAGAAAGACTTAGCTTAAGGAAACAAAGCTTTTGAAAGGCACAGTGACACAAGGTGATGCATGACCAAGGGAAAAGCAATTCTCACAGCAATCTAAAAAAACCCACTGTGGGTTACAGGTTTGGTATTTATTGTCTGAAAAGTACAGTGAAGGCATTTACACTTATGGCTGCCAGGATGAGATACCCTTTATACTGCTGCTACATCCTTTTGCACATTTTATTACAAATTGCTCTTCAAACATGGAACTAAAATTCCCATCAGGTACTTTTCCAGCAGTTAGATAAACTGTACCCATCTGTACCTTACCCTAGCATTTTCTTCCTCACATTGTTCCACAAGAGCCCTATGAGAAGCCTTTTAACTTAAATAAACAAATGGACAAATCATGGTCTAATCCTGTCACCACTGCAGTTGTCAGCACATCTTTCACCAGCTAAATGAGACCTGAATTTAGGAGCCTTAATTGCTGTTACTATTGCTTGGTAATAGAACATTTGATTGTGGCTCATATCAAATGAGGTTAGTAGTTCTTGAGTTTCCTGTCCCAAACTATTTTTATCTTGCAGTTTATTGGGTTTGCGTCTGCAGTTCCTTTTCAGCAGCATGGCCTCTGAGAAAGCCTGCATGTGGTATTTTATCTGACAAGTCAGTTTAGTTGTACACAGGCAGGTTAGGAGGTTACGACTGATTTCACTTTGTGTTGGTTTTAAATTCTCCTTGGAAATATGGTGAACGATATTAAACAGGGCTTGCTCCAGTTAAATACATTCCAGAGAAAACAAACATATTTTTCATGAGTATTTGGAACCAGAAAGTTCAGTTACTAATTGGTAAATAAAAGGGAAGGAGAGGATCTGGCATTTGAATTCCAGAGTCACAGGACAGGACTGTTCTTTGCATAACATATGCATTAGTGAGTACCAGTTATAGATCAGAGCAAAAAAAAGAGACTAAACAAAATTAATTTTTGTTATATATTTACTCTGTGCTCAGTTCCAGGAGCAGTCCTTGCATTCTTATGTAATTACATGATGTAACAACAAAAATCTTCATAGCCTTGGTCAGCTAAGTCAGTACTACTAAAAGAATGTATGTTATCTATGTTAGTGTCAGTCTATGAAACACCCTTTGCAAAATATTAACATAAGCAAATGAACCCAAACCAGTTTGAGAGATACCACAAAATCTGGAGCAGAGATGTGAGCTTGCTCATTCAGTGATGACACTTTGTGAGAAATCACTTCATTACCCAAGTAGCTACCTCATAGTGAGGACTTCTTTTAATCCTTAAAAATACAGCACCTATCTATTCAAAAGGCAGCTTAATGCCTTGTAAGACAGAGCTAAGGTTAAAATCATAAATCAGACAACAGCTTGAAGCCACCAAAAGCCGATTAATTTTAACTAGATTTTAAGAAAACCTATCAGTGGAACAACAAACAGAGAGAACTAGGAGGGCCACACATGCAAAACTCCACAAGAGGTATTTATGACCACCCTAACAGGGACACTCACCTTGTCAAAAGCAGGGTATACTGCTCTGATCTCTGTCAGCCAGCCATAGGGCATGTGCCCCACAGGATACGTAGCTGTCAAAATCGCCACTGCCTACGAACAGAGACAGAGAAGCGTGAACTTCAAATCTTCAAAAACAACACTTAAACTAACATAGGGTGTTTCTGCTCACCAGTATCACCACACTGACCTTGACACAATGTGAAGCCAGACAAGGGACTGGAAGCTTTTTATTTCAGGAAGACCATCAAAATAGCTGTCATTTGGCCTGGCATTTTAAGCTTATGAATTTTTTTTGTCCCATGAAGTTACCTAAGTCAGCTTTGTCATTTCACCATCACTCTGATACTCTGAGATAATAGTTAACTTGAGCTGTGGTGCACCCCTCAACCAGCCCAACACCTTCCTCCCATATTGTTCCTGAGTTATTTTACCTACAGATACCTGAGCAGCAGAATACCTTGCAGCTCACAGTTTTGGATCACATTGCATAATTTCAATTTACATACATTTTACTTGTTTATTCATAAATAAAACAGCTTCAAGTAAGACAGACTACAAATCAGTGGACCTCAGTGGGTTACTGAGTTTGGATATCAGTCTGACTGCTTGGGGACAGGAGGCACTTACAAGACAAAAAAATCCACCTCTCCCCATTCTGGTGCTCATCAATGAGCATCAGACAAAAATAATTCCAGATGAACATTTGTATAGCAAGAAACAATTCACTGCCTGAAGTTTTAAAACTAGGCCCTTTTACACTCTCACAAGTTCAGTCCAAGAGGTTTATCAAAGACATAAGCTCCCCCACATATCAATGTATGAAAGATTCTGGTGATGTTTCTGACTGCTGAAGAAATAGTCCAAATACATGTACTTCATGTTTTTCATGTAGGAAGGGTGTTTTGGAGCTCTTTATGTGGCTGCTTGTAAATCTACTGTCACTCCAAGTTTTCTAGTCCTCAGAGCTGAAGTATGCATCTGTAGTGAGAGCTGCCTGACTCTCTTAACTCTAGAAATCAAAGTGCTTGGATGCCTTTTGTCTGCAGGTTCAAGTCTGTGACAATCAGTTTAAAAAGAGGGGGGAATGTAGTGATATCCACAGGGAGGAAGAGAGTGATATAGATCCTTCCCTGCTAATAATATCTTTAATAATGTTTAATGTACCTTGAAAAAGTAATTGGTTCAAATAAAACAAATTGGAATTTTAAGATAGCACCCTGTTTAATTGCACACCCTCCCATTGTTTTATTTTCAGCAGGATTCCATCTGTATGAAACCTAACTAGGTTAAATCAAGTAAGGAATATAAAACATATTTTGCTTATTTTCATCATGAAGTCCAAAAAGGCTGTGAAGACACAGTACTTGTTAATGGAAAAAGTATTTCACTACCACATTTGTATGGTAGATTCTGCTTGAATTAAAGTATTGAAGTTTTTAGTCGTGATTTTTTCCCAGTATTTTTAAATTTGTGTGATTCCAACATATATGCATAAAAGTTTTTCTGAATGTCTAGCACCTGTATTTGACAGGTGAAAAAGGCCCTTATGAAAGCTACCACCAAAGAGGTAGCCCAATCACCATAACTGTGCTGGCAGTCCAAACAAAAGCAGTGGGAGCCAGACAGTGCAAGTAGATTTGTGGTCCTCATGAACATTTTACAGCTTAGTCCTTCAAAGGGACTTCACAGGCATTGCCTGCCTACACTGAAAGCTGCTGCTATTATTGAACAGGCGACCTGTAAAACTTCTGTGGATACTGATGCTCCAGACATTGGTGTTATCTGTATTGCCAGTACCTCCCTTTTCAGAAGCAATTATTTCAGAAATCAGAGAAAGCTGGAATGTGACCATTATTGTTACTATAAAATTGCCAGCAAATCACCAGCTGTGACATATATTTGGAGTCATCCTGATAGCAACAAAATGGAACTGGCCATGAAATGTGATTCATCTGAAATCAAAAGTCACCAAGAAATGTAAAACTGATCTTTGCTGACCTCTGGCTCACCTTGTACGGAGACCATTGTTAACATTAAGACCAATCCCTGACTCACACATGTAAAAGCGTTAAGTTTCCTAAGTTCTCTTTTCACAGCTGTTTATTTGCAGTCTCTGGCACATCCTGAGTGAGTGAAATATACAATATCACGTATGATAAATTAGCAGCAGTTCTTTGATTTTTGTTTTCATTTAGTATCTTACAGCTTTGCTTATCCTATGACTGTATGCACCTAGACATCCTCCCATGAAACTGGCAGCAGAAGTCCCTCAGACTTCTTAAGAGAATGGGTCAGCTCATGGAGAGCATTGGTGAAGGCTCTGCATTACAATCAGAAATCGGTCTCCCAATAGCCATAGAAGACTTACTGGAGTAATCTGAAATTCCTCAAGAGAAACACGGTGCATTTCATATCCCAGCCAGGAGACAGATTTGTTTTTAATATGTGCTTTTTTTTATGTCTCTGCACTGTTCTGTGTGATGCACTGACTGCTAACAGTAGTTTCACATCAGTTTGCACAGCCATATAATATACATGACAGGAAAGAGTAGAACATGAGATTACTGATGACTCTCCTAAAATCTCTGGGATCTAAATGCTCCAGATTATAAGTACCTATGTGTAGAGCATGAAAACCTGGGATGCAGGCACTGTTCAGTGAAAAAATTCTACTAGTCTTGTTGAAGGTGAAGTTCCACTAGACCTGGCAGAAGGGCTCATGGTGAGAGTCCAAGCAATCTTCCTTTCAAGTGTAAAAAGAGCACTAAACCGAAATGTACTTAAGAAAAAATGTGCAATTTTTTCCTGTCGGCTTGGCTGAGAAGAGAGGCACAGAGGTAACAGATTGTAAATGATCATTTACAGTAATGGAGAGCTTACCTCTGTGGCTGCAGAACTGCCGCCTAAGTCCCGAGAGACAAAAAGGTTGACAATGGGCCTACTTATTCGCTGAGTTGCCAAGATTAATGCCAAAGGCCACCAGAAACTCAGCATCTTCCTTATTGTAGCTTCTCCCTGAAACACAGGGTAAAAAAAATGAAATGCGTTTGGAAAAAAAGCAGCACAGTACCAAAAGCATGAAGGAAGGTTTTCTGCTTTTCCCACCCATTGTCAGTTTGGTACATTCATTTCAACAATTTTCAATATGAGGAGCCTAAAACATTTTCACTCATGTTAGCAATACTGATTCAAAAGAAGATGTGTCATAGATCTCAATAAATAATGCATAAGGTATCTATCTGCATAATTTGTTCTGACTACCAGACAAAGCTACGTGAAAAACAATACGACATTTGAAGAAAAAGAGAAATTTTGATATCTTCTTCCATATGAACTAAGGTGTTCACTTAGTTCATGCTGTGCTGTGCAGTACAGAGGTCCTCAGGAGACACATACATACCAGGGAAGGCATTGTCTCACATGTGCTGTTGCTGGAATAATTTCTACCATGCCTCTTTAAGTGAAAATGTTTTTTCCTGCAGGACAGGGAGAAGGCCCTTCATGCAGAATGGTTTAATGGAGTATTATAACACAAAAAACCCCCAAGTTTAAAATTATTGAGTTTGAAAAAACACAAGTATGAAGACATACCCCCATTTCAGGCCCACTTCTGTCTGGAATAACATCATGTATGTTCCTGTAGTATCCGAGGCATAGAGTGGTACATCGGACAAGTGCTCCCATGTATAAGGACAAGATTGGGATCAAGAGAGGCTCCCTGCACTCCAAGTGACTGTGAAGCAAAATGGCTACAAAAACAACCTGCAGAGCAAGCAGATGATTAAAAATTTGTGTGTTTCTCCATGGCTAACATATCTCCTCTCTGATTCCTACCAAGTTCATCTGAACCAACAACTTGCATGGCTATAGTATCTATCTGACTTCAAGCTTAGAAACTATAGTTAGGACCTCCCAGTATTTGGTCATACCCATGAGAAGAACAAGAGTTAACTTCATACTCTATGAAACAGGCCTTGAAGGTTGGGCAGGTGTCAAACTAGAACCCATAAATAGGAGAAGGCTGGCATGAAAGTCTGGCAAGGTCTGGCAGCAAGCATGTGGCTGAGTGTCACCCTTCCCAGGACAATGTGCTATTCTGATACACGCTGAGGCTGGAGACATGCTTCTAGGGTCAGCTTCTATGCCCTACTATTTTTTTTTTTTTTTGGATGAGGGGAGGCTAATGGCAATTAAAATGCCAGCTGTTTTAAAGTATTCACTTCAACATTTAGGAGCAGGAAGTCTTATGTCAACCTAATTTTCAACTTTTTCAAGTGAAATTTCACTATTTCATTATTTGCTCTTCAGCTGAGTGCCACATTAATGTAAATTAAATGGAAACTTTTGGGCTAATGAACAGCTCATAATTCAGCCTCTTAAGACTAAATGCTCAATCCATAAAATGTGAAGGAATTGCTTAATATGATATTATTCTCTTTGTTAAGTACAGTGTGGATGACATGCCTGTTAAATTCCAAATTACCCTGGATGGGGGACACAACTGGAAAGCCAACTGTGTTTGGTGCTATGAAGAGCAGAACCAAGACAACCCTGCCAGGACATGCTAGCATTCAAGTGAGTTACAAGAAATACAATACACATTGTTCAGGTGCAGGTTCTCTCCTTCATTGCTAGAGCTGTAGAAGTAACTAAGAAAAACCACACTCTGCAAATGTTCCTGAGGCAGGCCACAGTGCTTATGAAGGTTTGCAAAACTGCTCTTTTGAAACCTACAAAAACATTGCTTTTCAGTAAACAGAAGCAAAGTCAGTCACAAAGAGTGTGCACATGAAGCTACCCAAGGAAAGCTGGCTACTGCCTGTGCCCCTGTTCCCTGTGTAGGGTACAGATGTAGGTGTAGAGTTCTGGGGCATGACAGCCACAACGTTTTGTGTTCTGGATTTGCTCTTGCTCTGTGTAGTATTCTGTTGAGAGAATATGACAGGTGTCTTATTCTTCACAACCCCGGCACCCCACTCACCAACCACTGGGGAAAGGGCACGGCCAAAATAAGAATTTGTTTCTGTATTTAGCTGCGCATGACCCGACACGCACCCAGAGTCAGGAAACTTTGTAGGTCACATCAGAACAAGAGCAGCCCCTGAGGGTTAAGGTCATTTACAGTAATTGGTATTATCTCTGGGGATTTAGTGCAGTACTGTAGTGGGGCAGACCTGACAAATACAGAGTAGCAACTGACTGAATGGTTCAACCTGGTTTATAGTTTCCTTATGTTTAGTGGGATGAAAATTAAACTAAGTGCTGTTGACTTCATATTTCCTTTGATGTACTGTTTTATCCTCTTTCTTATCCAGTCATTACACTATTCAGCTGGTAATAGGGCAGTAAGTATAGCAACTGTTTACAGGTGCTGGGGCTCTTCATTTCATAATATTTTTATGTTTTTGAGGGAGGGCTGTATATTGGTTCTTAAATGCTACAACACTGGCCATCATCAGTGTGTATGGATGTTGTTTTTTTCAGTGTGTCTAATACAAAGCAACAGGATAGTTAACTCCTCCCTTTTAAAAGTTGAAAAAACCATTTGGTTTTCTCTGCATCACCCAGGGATTATCACCACAGACCCCTTCTGGTGCACTTCTGAGCCTCCTTTTGGAACAGAGAAGGTGGCTTACACTGCTTTTCCCTGGATTAGACACCACGTGCAAAACTGAGAGGTCAGCTGGAGAATGAAGCCTTCACCTCCAACTCAGGATTTCATTGGAACTGTGTGAAGTGCTGGGGAGAATGTACAGGGAGAGAAAGGTCTCTTTCAAAGCACTCCCTCAGTCTCAGAACTGGTAGCAGCCAGTGGTCTCTCTGCCCGACCTTTCTTTTTCCCAAATATACACGTGTACATACAGAACTTGTTTCTCAACCATTATGAAACAGGGCTGTGGAAATGTTTCAGGACATGACCCTAGCCCAAACAATCCTGGGAACTGACTTTATGCAGTCAAGTGAGACTGTCCTAAACCACAACTGTCAGCAAATAGCTTTCACATGATGAAGAAACAGTCAGGGGGCAGCACACAAGATTTCTTCCTCTGGTGTCTTGCTCATAAAAGAGAGAAGGCACAGAGACACTCTCTGTACAAGAGCTCCTGTTTAGGAAAGCATCTGGTCCATAACAATGGGAACAGTAACTTCTATGAGGAGCCTTTACCTGAGCTATGACATCTGAGATGGAGGCACATCCCACTAGGAAACTGTACTTGTGTTTCAGCAGAATCCCAGCATGGGTCCATGCCTGAAATAAGCCAGAGAAAAGTTTGGAAACTGATTATATTGTGGGTGATTTCAGGTCCAAGAACGCTGGTTTCTGGTTGTTGCATTGTACACAAGGAACACGCAAGGCTCTTTGCTGCCAGCAGTACCTGGTGTGAACCTGGGCAAACATTGAGCCATTACTGCAGAGAAGGCACTGTTGGTTTGAGTTCCTCATAGCCAGGCTGGCAGGGAGAATGGGGGTAAATTTATAGACTGTATAGAACTTTTGAGCACATCTAGTAAGAAATCAGCCCTTCATAAATCAGATGGTGCACAGCATGAACTATCATAATAAATAATAAATAATCATTCACCAGCTGGATGAACCTCTTAAGTGTAACATTCATTGGCCCACTGAGTTATACTGAGTCCTGTCTGGAAAAGAAAACCTAATGATCCAGCTTCTTTTTATTGTCAGCGAGTGTTTCAAGCAGACCAAGTGGTGAGAAAGTGGTGGAGGCATTGCCATGAGAAGGTTATCCTTTACCAGTTTTACACAGAGGTAGAGGCATTACAGAGAGTTGCCACATTTTCATGTTGTGCAGGCCACAAGCAGTGAGCCCGGCAATCTGGGAAGCAGCAGCTCACCCCATGTGTGGCTCTCTTGCCCAAGCACTTGAGATATTCTGGACTTAGGTGTGCTTGCAAAAACTAATGGTAACATCTTTTTGACAAATTTGCTTTGAGAAAATACTGAGATTATTCCTTGTGAGCTCTGCAGCTGATCTGGGAATGCATGGCAAATCCAAATCTTTCACTACAAATCGGAATGAGCTCACATACAGACAACCAGTGCAGCTCATCACAAGATGACCAGTGCTTTCCAACATGCACATACTGTAACTATAAAAAGGCAGTTGAGGTTTTTGACATCTGTCACAATCTCTGGATGTTTAAAGTCTACCCAGATGCTTTCTCCATGTAGCAGGAGATGAGTCTAGGTATATGAAGAGTTACTGCTTGCAAAAGACACACCTTACTTCTGCATACTTCAGTTTCCCACCAGGAAACAAAGTTTGCGAATTAAGGTCACTAAAACCCATAACATTAACATTAAATCATTAAATTTCAGTTCTGAATCAGGCACTCACCATGGCATCCATAAAAGGGAAGGCAGCAAGATAAAGGAAGGCCCTCCGAGTTTTACTTCCCACTGATTCATCCACATGATGCAGCTTATTGATAATGTAATACCCCAAATCACTATATGCTGTAGAGAAACAAGAATAAGAATGAAAAACAAAGGTTGCATATGGACTCTTGGGTGAGATATTCAGAAGTACCTGAAAGACTGTGATGCCTTGGAGCTCAGACATACATCCACTTAGCAAACAGCTGCAAGGACTTCAGATATTGCAGCCTCACCAGCTGCTGTTTATGACTAAGAAGTGCTCTCATGGTTCTTTTTAAAGTAACCTTTGACAGAAGAGTGATAACAAATGGCTGGATTGGGAGATGGATATAGTAAGTGCCACATCTGTTTGCTAAATGAACACACTGGTACTCCAGAAAATCTACCGCTCCTTCATTAAATCAAGGCTCTTTGTTAGAAAAGCTGTTTTCACCAGGCGTTGTGTATTTCATGGGATATAGTGCCTTATAAACGCTGAAACCATCTATTATCACTGCATTGTCATGACATTACCTGTAAACCTGCCCAAAGCTGTAAAAGGACACTGCGATTTGTGCCGGGCATGCAACAAATCACACTCATTATGCTTCTCCCTTACTCAGCTTAATGACTACCTCTGCCAGGACCTGCCAGGATGCTGTGTGCCTTGCTGTGCAATCCCTGGGCAGTCTTGACCTGCCTTCCTTATCTAGAGCCAACACCTCAGGAGCCACAAGTCAGAAAAGGGCACCTCTGGAAGTCAGGAGTTTCCCACTACTGATCGCCAATACGTTCCTTCATTGTGCTGTTTCAACCCAAGACAACTTTTAGTGTTGGACAACACTCACTTTCCAGGTCTCTCTTCCCAAAATGTTGGGTTGAAGACAGCACAGACATGGGGAGTCACCACACTGCTCTCTATAGAACTGCTTACAGTTCTGTTAGTACCCATGTTATCTGGCTGGTTTAAGAATCCCAAAGCCCTTCCAATAACCACGAATAACAAAGGCTGTAACTGGAGTCTGAACTATGGAGACAAATATAATATGCAGAGTTAAATAATCCAAATCAGTTTTAACCTTTTATAAACTATGTTCTAGACCTGCACATCATTACGTGATTTCCTCTATACTCTTGCAATAGCTGTTAGAAGAATAATTAGGCTGTAAGGCCAATCTCCCAAGGCAAGTAATGGCAGAATTATTTGTGCCTGGGGAACTTAGTTCAGTTTTCTACTACCTGTGTATTTTCTAAGTCAACTATTTCCAATGTGAACATCTATCTGATTTTCGATTTATAACTCTATTATCTTTGTAGAGATCTTCATATAGGGTATTTCAGGAAAGTGATCCTTTTCATGCATGCAGGTCTCATAACTGGATTGACAAATGCTAACATTAGTCATCAAGTTCAATCTTCTTAGCCTAAAACTGTCTCTCGTAACTCATAAACAGTATTTAGAAACAATTAAAGAGGAGTTTAAGTTATCATTGTTTTGTGATATCTTAGAGAGACAGCAGTTAAATGATTAACAGAATTGAAAAGACTATTTGAGTCCAAACCAGACAGTGTAAACAAGATAGTAATATAAAAGAAGGTGGTATGACAGCACTGTGAACAAGCACAAACCTCATTCCAGATAATCAGGACTGCCCAAAAGATGCTAAAAATGATAAAAACTCCCCCTTTCCCTATGTTGGTCCCTATCCATATGTCTTTCACCTGAACTATGACTGTTAGAGTCTCCAAATTCACTCAGTAAAACCCAAATTGCTTAGCCGTCTTGCTGAGGAACTCCCAAGCCTTGTTTCCTTTTGAAGGGGGTTGGGGAAGAATTTTAAACCAAGAGTCCAACCTTTCTTCAGTTTAGAGAAGGCAGTTTAGTCCCTTAAGTGTTCGGGTGCTTGTTGCAGTTCAATCAAACATCACACACGGCATCTTTGTATTTTTGCATGAATAGCCATGTGCCAATCTTCACTCAGTGTTTTGAAAACTCTCTGCTATGAATGGATTTTCATGTGGTAAGTCCTTGTGGAAAGCTGCTTTTATGGCAGGGCTGTACATGGATGTTTCTGAATCAACTTACTTCAGTGAAGGAGAGAAGTCTGGAAGGTCTGTGAGGCAAGCCACATGTGAAGGTCAGATTCATTGAGCTTTCTCTTAGGTTCCACTGAGTGTGCTTTACACTTCTGCACAAAAACTTAAAAACTGTTGCAGGAAAAACACCACCTTATCCTCCACATAGGGACTGAGAATCATAGTCCAGGCGCTGAGGAACCTGATTCTGTGGAGGGGCCACCTCCAGCAGTGCAGTGCTAGGAGCACAGCACGCAGACATCACCCTTCCCTGCTCTCCCTGCCCTTTGCCTGTTTTAAATGAGACATTTAAAGTGTTTAGAAAGTGTGTAATTAGTAACTTCTTTTGTCTCTAAAGGCCATTGAGATTTTTTTTTACTTAAAGTTTACTATCACAGAAAAATCCACAGAATCAGAGGGTCAGAGGCTGAACTACTCTCACTTCTAAGAAAAGGGCTGTAGTTTATTGTCAGGGCACTCTCAAGGAACTTATACCATTACAACCCATAGCACCACATTTTTAGGATTTCTAGGGATATCAGCACTGAGCTCTGTAAGCTTAAAAGATTTTTTTCTCTTCCCCATAAAAAAAAAGTTTAACTGCACTTTTTGATGTGATTTTGGTTCTAAATTTGTAATAGTTAAACTTAAAACATCATTTTCAAAATAGTCAACTATTTAACACGTCAGTGAAAGCACACAATCTTTTTTGCTGATGTCCATGAATGTTTCCATCCTCACAAAGAAGGACTCGGCAAGCTGAGATTCACTGACAAACATACAGGCATGTGTCACTGTGCTGTGAATCAAGCAATTGCTGATGCAGTTAGAACTTAACCTTGGCCAACCTTACAAACTTATTATGAAGAATGGTACAAAATTAATAACACAGGCAACAGCCAGAGAGTATTACATGAATCTAAACCAGATGGCACTTCCCACTTCTTGCATCATTTCAACTAAAACTGAGAAGTCCAAGTCCAAGACAAGCTGCCTGTTTGCTCTTCTCTAATACCTCATTTGTTTTGCTATGTCTAAGGATCAGTTTTCTGCTTACCAGAAGTTAAACAGGAATTTTTGCTTTTGCTTTTTCCAGTTGAGGTTTAAGACCCAGAAGGTCAATAAATGACACTGAAAACTGTACACCTAATTGGAACTCCTGGTCGCTACACTGATTTCTCTAACAAGCCAATTACTACCACACAAACTTCAGACATTCTTAAAATGACACACACTCTTAATGAAGCCAGCAGTCTCAGACAAATAGCTGTACTGTAGTTATTTTAGAGCTGACTACTGCTGAGCACGTCACACTTAAATCATAAAGAAAAATCTCTCAGAGGAAGTGATACCATTTACTTCCAGACATGGAACTACATATGTCAAAACTAACTTTACTGGAAGAAAAAAAATCCAAAACATGATTTGGGTTAAAGTGTGTTCTTTCCAGACACATTCCATTTACATACTTTGCTGCCAGTTTTAAAAATGAGCTTGGAGACTTGAGAAGTAACAACTCTATTTTGCTGTTTATCAGAAAGATAGTTCATATGGCCAATACTGATGCTCACCAGAGTTTCTCAGTCACAGAATATTCTGAGTTGAAACAGACACACAAGGACCATCAAGTCCAACTCTTAAGTGAATGGTCTGTACAGGGATCAAACCCACAACCTTGGTGTTATTAGCACCATGCTTAATGCACAGAGCTGATTTGTTCAGCTAAGTGATTTGGGCAGATAGGAAAATACCAATGTGAAAAAATAATAGCAAATCTTCATTTGAAGATGACACAGGGTATATAGATTTATTTATATCTTTGGTTAGCCTGAATTTAAAACAGAAGAGACAGCTTCTGTTTTCCCCTTGTGAAAGCTCAGATGACCAGAGTGTTTAATGCTTTGTGATTTTTTTCTTTGCTTATAGCAATACATGAATTAAAAAAACCCCAGAACAGCTCAGGAGCATCTCAATGCAGAGTGATTACTGCAATCATATTTTCCTGTGCTCAGCTCTAGTTCAAAAATTGCGTTAGTTGATTTTCCAAAATCTATCAATGACTTTTGGTATCTGAAATATCTTCATATAAGCCAATACTTCGTAAGTCTCAAAATTAGCCTGTTTTAAATGAAACCCAATCACTGCTATCTAAAAGTGCTTTGGGCATAGGCTTTCTTCCTTTGTCCTGAGTACCTTGTTGAGAAGAAACTGTCTCTGTTGTGGGAAAAGGGTTGGGGCAGCCAGGGAAGCATGTTACTGCTTTAGCAATGACCATGTGAAGATGCTAAAGTAGGACAAATTTTTAATGAATAACATTTTATTTTTATTTGGGGGTGGGGGTGGGGCAAGCCTGGATTATATTCTGATTCATATTTGAGTGCTGTCACTTTTTTCCAGGGCAAAATATCTAGTACACACCAGTACAGTGGTCTTGTCAGAACAAGACTGACTAAGAAAAACTACCTCAGCTTGTCATAACCCACTCTATAACTCCTAGTGTCTGGAAAATTCCAGTAATGTTACACTGGAATTGGTGGGATTACACCTATGCCTCACTTCTTATGGAGATTTTTAATGTACATGCAGTGATCATGCATGTGGGAAGTTTAAAAGTATCAGTGGAATTGCTAGGAACGGCTGAAGTTTTTCCCTGTGCCATCTATGGCCCAAGATCAGCAGCCTGACAGTAATAAATGGGCACAAAACAAATCACTCACGTCTTGTGCCTCCTATCCGCTACAAATTACTGAAGTTAACATATACTTAAGTTTACTGGTTACTGAAGTTCCAGCTGTACTGTCAAGGTTTACAGGAGCATTGTAAGTGGGATGAGAATATGGTTTCAAATCCCTTTGGCCAGCTTGGTTCTCAGTTGTTACTGCTACCTGTACAGGGGAGTGATAGGAGCTGCTGGTGAGGACTTTGCAGACCTTCATATGGATGTGGTTGGGTGATGACTTAGGCACCCAGAGCTTGCAGCTGTGAGTCCAAGTGGTTTAGCTCAGCCAGTCACTGGCACAGAGGATTGTGTGAGCCCCAGCAGGGAAGCAGCAGTGGGGAGCTGGTGCTGAAGCAATGAAGCATGTCAGGTGGGTGAAATAGTCTGGTTTGATATTTTCCATGAGTAGAAGCTGCTGTTAGTGAGGAGCTGTGTGTGTAGAATGCAAATAGTCTCTATCACAGTTGGAAATGTGGTGATTCATTGTGGTCATTGTGTTTGTACCACCACTTGTTTTCTTCCTTTTGACTTTTGGTACTCCTTATTTCACTGGGCTTTTTGTTTTCTTTTTCTTCCTGGGCTTTGACAGTCTAGGGCAGATAGACATGTCATCTTCCTTAGCCCTATATTCATGGCATGTGGAAAAAATTCAGTTCCCTAAGTGTTATTTTTTTCTTTTTTTCATCCACCAAGCATCAGTAACCTGTATTTGTGTCTCCTGTAGATAGCCTGTAGTAGGCTTGCAGCTTCTGTGGAGTACTTGCAGGTCCTAGGAGGCTGCCTGTCACTGGATTCCTTTTCTTCCTGCTAGGCAGGCTGTGCATCTGTGGGTCAGAGCAGAATAATCAGGACTTGAAACAGGTTCAAAGGAAACTTGGAACATAAAATTTGGCAACATCACCCAGGCAATTGGTGCTAGAATCTGACTAACTCCATTCCCTCAGGCACTCTGCCAGTCTCTGCTGTGGCCTTTGCATATTTTCAGGCATAGACAAGTTAAAATACCAAAAAATATTTTGCAGTCTGTCACCATAAAAAGCTGAAAGATTGTGTGCAGCCCTTTAATTCAGGACATTAAAGCATGGTAATCAAAGCCTCCTTTTTTTCCCAGTATCTGCAGAGGACATTCCAGAGGTTCTGAATTCAGCAGGGCTCTACTTCTAGGCAAAGGCAAGAAACTTAGCTGACAGGTTTTCCAACCATTGTTACAAACACCTCCTTTCAATAAGAAGTCCCACACGGAAAACCCAGTTATGTCTTTCACCTGGAAATCTGATAGTTATACCTTAAACTTTCCTAAAATCTATCCTAGCTTAAAATAAAATACTGGATGACTAGAAAATAACTTTTTATCCAGCTGACAAAGGCAAAAACTTTGACCACTACTTGCAGGAAAGCAAGTGAGCAACTAGAATTGCAACTCTGGGGGCTGAAAAAACATTCCAAAGAAATATGAGAGCCAAATGTACAAATGGCCCAAAGTTTATAACACTGACTCAATAAAGCAGCCCCAAACGTAAACATATTTAGGAAGTGACCAATTGATATGAGGGAATTTAAGTAACTTGAATACATAGATTCAGCTTATAAAATTAGCAACAACTTATCCCTAGCACAGAGTTGCCCTGGCTAGTGAGCCATTACTGTAAGCATTTTTATGACCATAACGTGGAGCAAAACTAAATAGGACAGGGCTCGCATACCAGTGGTGGAATAAGAGATAGGATATGATGGTCAAAACAAACTGTAGTGCTTGGGAAGCACATAAAGCTGGGGAATATAGCTTGCAGCCTGTTAAAGGATAAGAGCAGGGGGGCATTTTTATTTACCAGATGGATCTTGTACCTACTCAGGCAGGAACGGAAATAGTCTTATTCTATTCTATTCTATTCTATTCTATTCTATTCTACTCTATTCTATTTTGTGCTATATGATGAACTGCAGCACATTTTGCTCTTGCGATACTAACAGCCTGATAATGAATGCTGCCTCACTTTTAGGCCACTCTGTGATTTCCCAGCAATTCAGGGTACTGCCATCACACTCACGTTTCCCATTTTTCCGTGATGGAATGACCCCCTACTGGTGGTGAGCCAATCCAATGCTACTGCCTGTCAACCAACATGTGCCTCCACGGGCTGTCACATTACCTCCTCCCTCCCACCCCTTACAATCCCCAACTTTGTAGGATTTTACCTGCTCAATGCAGTGCACTATCTGCTTCTTCCTCCAGCATCTCCTGTTCCTCATTGCTGAGGTCCAGAAGTTTCAGCTCTGTAGAATGAGACCGAAGGTGCAGAGAATCTTGTGCAGTTCTTGGAGAGGATGAAGTTAAAAGTCTTCCAAGTTAAATGGCTTTTATTGCTGTGACTGATGCTTGATTTGATATCCCATTTTTCCAGGTGCTCAAAAACTGGCAAATCCTGTGGGTGCCTTACTTTTAATGTTCAGTATGCGTCTGCTTGTGTATTTTCTTTGTTTCAGAGTACACTCAGGGAGTTGGTCTCAGTTTGGTATAAATTGCTCTTAGTAACCTCTTCCTCACAGATTAATTATTCAACAGAAGTGGATGATGACTAGCAGCAGTAGAGAGTACTACCTGATATTTTAATGAGGATGCTGGCACCTACCTGTTGAGAGTTTGTACTGTGAGATAAGTAACAAAGGAATAGGTACAGAGGGAGTACACCAACAATGCCACCAAGAACTGACAAACAGCCCTGCCAAGCACAACTTGAAGTCCTGCCAAACCAACCCAGCAGATACTGCTAGCTGATCATCACTACCTAAAACAGTAACACTGAGGTATCAGCTTTGGGCAACCTGTCAACCTCGCCAAAGTTTTGCTCACACACCTGACTGAAAGAGATCAGCAGCATGTTTTGCTTCCAGGCAGGAGAGTCCTGTGCATGGAATCTGCTCCTTAGCAACCTGTTTAAAAAGCAATAAAAATTGCGTGGATGGGCATCATACCAGCCCAAGAGATCTAATCTCTTTTGCATCTCCTGCTGTACTTACAAATGAAATATTAAGCCTACAGCTTAAGCAGTTTGAAGAATGGGTGAGGGAAGCAAATTAAAAGTCATATTAACTGGATGTGAAGTGACCTTACCTATTAAGGTATGAAATACAGCAGCTACAGCGCCAGCCACAACCATGCACAAAACTGCTTTGGTCCTGTCTCTCTTGCTGTTCACAAACACCAGACCTACATTTTTGAAGTCACTCATCGGACCCGTGAAGAACTTCATCAGGGAGTATGCCAGCCCATAGCTGGCCAACATTTCCACAGCATCTTCCTTGACAGCAGCGATGCCCCTGTTCAAAGCCTGTTGAAACACAGAAACAGCAAATAATGTAGCGCATGTGGAAGGGTACCAAACACAATCTCCTGCATCTGGTTTCTGAAGGAATAAGCAAGTTTAGCTGTCATAGTTTTCAGCCCAAGTTGGACTTTATTTCTTTGGATTCAGCAGCAGTAACTTGTGATCAGTGACACAGGCAAAATAATTTAATATAGACTAAATTCAAGTCAAGTAGACTTGAAGATAAGGTAAGTATCTGTTTCTGAAGTATATAATGGAACTTCTGCTATACCACAAGTCAGTCTCTTTGCTTTTTAGAATAATTTTTATGAACTGCTAATAGTCATAGATAATACAAAATCACTGAAATACTGCTCTGAGATTTCAGACATGATTTCAACAGAGCACAGTCCTTGCAGGTCATCTTTACAAGTAAAAGCTCTGACATATGCTCAAAGTTGAGGGGCTAAAAAGCTTTTTTCACATAATAAGCATTTCACAACATCCCATGCAATGGTTATGAAATGCTGAGATTAGTCTATGACTTTCATTATGAAATGAGGCCAAATATTCATGTGATTAAACATAACTCATCTCCTTTCATGTAGTTGACATATATATATTTGTGTATACACAAATTTGTGTATTTGTATTTGATACCATATTTATTTATATACTCTTATAGGAAATTTAGACAGAAATACAGCACACGTCTTTCAAGACATATTCAGGTACAACTAACTTACTTATTAATTCTAGGTCCATGTTTAGGAAATGTCGGCCAATGAATCACTGAGAATTAGATGGATTATTTTTATAACTAAGGTGAGCTGTATAAAAGATGTGTAATATTCCTTCAGATTCCAGCTTGAACCAAAATGCTTGTAAAGGATTGAATAAAAATGACAGAATGATAAATTTTATCTGCAGTGTGACAGCATCAATCATCTGGTACACTCAGCAAACTGTTAAAACAATACTAGATTCAAAAAGCATGAAGGATGAAATATGATTTATTTTAACAAGTATTTAGTTCCTATGGGTTACAGCTGATGTGTGCTGACAGGGCCATGGCAATGAGGCCAACCAGGAGCATCTCACCAAGCCACCACCTAAACCTCACTCACACTTACCCAGCAGTTCTAATACCACTTTATCTGAATGAACAAACAGGGTAGAGTAGAATCAGGTAATTGTGGTGAAGTTCTTACATTTCAAATGTAAGCATAATCTTTTTGTTGCAGTCATTTGACTTTATTTTCCCTTCCATACATCATACAAGCAAGCAACTCCCATTGACTTGAAAAAACGTCACATCCCTGAAGCAGAAATGAGCATTTTTCCTACTGTTCTTTTCCACTCTTTCTATAAGACATTCTTAATTTTTGAAACAAAAGCTGCACTGTCAACATAGCAAAAAGCTGCAGAAAATACCAACTTCTCCACCCTTGATATCTGCCAGATCTCTCTCTTTTAATGTGCTCTGACCTGAATGCCTGAGGTTCCAAATGTTTTCATCTGTCTTGCTCCAGTTTGTTCCTTCCTGAAAACACCATGTGTTAGATATGGCATCCCTGCAGCTGCTATGTGTAACTTTTCCTGGTATATGTAACTTTTCCTGGGGTATAGATAATTCCATCTATTGCACTGATATCAGTTCAAATTGTATTAAATCTGCTGATGCCCACAGCACTAGTGTGTGCACAAAACTGTATTCAAACAATTTGTGAAAGACTGTGTCTTCTGAAAAGAACAGTCAAGTCTAGTTGTCTTTTGTGATGATGCTTGTGATGGTGAAATAATCAGTATCAAGGTGTATACAGGGTTACAATCTTCTCATTTAAACTTGCTAAAAATGCTGAATCTCCCTATTGTTGTGAGTAAAAGACAAACAGCCTTAAATTCGGCCAAATATAAGGTTCCTTGATCATGGCTCTTCCCCTCTCTTTTCTTCTGTCAAGAGTCAAATATTTCTGGCAGCTTCAATTTAAAGAGAAACAGCTAACCAATATCAGGCAGGGTAGTTTAAAAACTTCTCATTGCATGTAAACAGCTGAATTATATCCAGCAGTTTCACAAGCACAAGTGCTTCCTTCCTGCTTTGTACAACTACAGAATGCCAGAGCCTGTGGAGGATGGTAATCCACTTCTGACAAGGTCATGGGATAAACATGGCTTTAAGAAATATCATTTTATCAAGAGGCATGGCACTACAACCCCTCTGCAGAGAGAAACCTTTGCCTGGCACAGACCTCATGCCAGTGAAAACAGCTCCACGTGACTTTGGCCTCAGGGTAACGAAGTATTTCCATCTAAGTAGGACAGACAGAAAGACTTGAGCACTTCTCTTTCTCTCCCTCTCTGGTTTTACTGATCTCTTTTGAATGAACAAATGACAGCCAAGTAGATAACTTTTGAGTAATCTTCCCTGGAGACATCCTGTGTACCAGGTAAGCTACACTGGCAGAATCCAAAAGGGACTTTTGTAAGAGATATGTTGCCATTAGCTTTTTCCTCCTGTGGAATGTGCGGCTGACATGATGAAATACTCTAGAGGCTAGCCCTGAAAAAGCAATCCTTCTAAATACTTCTTTGGAAAGATCCTTAGGAAATGAACAGCCAGTATGGCTGTGTATAGATGGTTTAGCTTCTGTAGCCTTTTCCATATTCACTTTAAGATGACATTGTAAAAGACTCTTCATCCTCAAATTTCAAACTCCCTATGAAAACTTGCGTAGCTTTTCTACCCTAAATACTTTCAAATATTTTTGCTGCTGAAGGTGTTGATGTCATATTTGATATCCTAAAACCCACAAGAATTCCCAGATAACTGATAAAGCTGCTTTGGTGTGCACTATGAAAGAAACAGACACTTGATCTTTCATGGCATGACTGCCATGCAGTTGGTAGTCTTCCAGTCTAATTTCATGTTAGATTTCCAATTAAATCTGTCATAAAGGAAGGCAGTATAAACCAGGGCAAGGTCTCCATTTTTTAATCTGACTCTATTTTGCACGCTTTTTGTGTGAACACAAATCAATAATGAAAGTTCATCAGTAGCATCTGTATCACAAGAAAGCATACCTCTACCAAGATTTGTGTAGCTTGTCAGTGAAGTCACACAGGACTAGGTAGCAATAATACTAATTACAATACTTAACACAGCATGTCAGCTTGATCATGCATATTTCAGATGTCATCCTATTTTGCACCTGCTTATTTGATGGGATAACTAGGAAATCCAGATGTTGGAAGACAGACTGTTGATGACATCACCTTCTCCTGGGTTCTTAATGAATCACTAATCTAATACAGTAGTAGGTGAAAATGTCACACTAAAGTGCAATTCATCAAATGTGATTAAAACAAAGCCACAGATATTGCTGACCCTCCTTTTAGAAATAACAGAAAAAATCCCACAGAACACTTCCAGGCAGAGCACAATCTGGTAGACACATGGACAGGTTAGCTGAAGTAAGTCATATTCCTAAAACACTTCTCAAAAAGGCAGGCACCAAGATATACAGTTACTTCTACGCAATGTCTTCCATAACACATATGTTATCACCAGAAAAATGAAATCTTTACTAGAAGACCTGCTAACAACTCTTTGAACCTTTTTTTTTAAGAGTAAGTGTGTGCTGTCTTTAATGTTCACTAAAATAAGAGAGGACTGGCTTTTTTAAGTTCCCATCCAAAAGATTCAAGTCAGAGGAATATCAAATACACTTAACAACACTGCAAGCCAGTAACCACATCTTTACAATTGGGTACTGCAGCTTGCTTTATCCTCTTAGAAGGAACATACGAGACCTCTATCAAATTTCTAGGACATGCATAATGGATGAATCCAACAAACTTTTGCATGCAAAGGCAGTGATTCGAAAAGCAACAGTTGTGAGAAAAATGTCACAGGTCTAACTTGTCCTGTTTTGCATGAACTTTTAGCACTATTCACTAACATTGGCAGAGAAGGTTTGGTTCCAATCTAGGGCTACCTCTGTTGCCAGAAATTCAAAGGCTGTCTCTTATGCTGTCTCAATAGAATTTGACCATTACTCACACGATCCTCCCTTCCCAGAGACTACTGGATAACTGATACTTTACTCTGTATTGGTTTAGATGTATAAATTTTTTTTTTTAATCCACCAAGAAAGCAACATCTATTGTACAAGTTTTCTTCTGCTTTTAAAACTGTTTTATTACCTACATACTACCTAGATTTCACTAGTCTGTATCTAACCAGATGGGCACATTTTCTACTTCATTTGGAGTTAACTATTTACTGTGCAGTCAATACTTGACCCCAGTGCATGTGTTCCAATAAGCAGCAAGTAAAATCCAAGAAATGTAATTCTTGTCAACGCTCAATTTTGCTTATCCCAGAAAAGCAGAATGTGACATACTGGAAGCCGGCATGTTCCTCTGGCTTGTTTGAAACTGGAGTTCTACCTGAGATGTTTTCAAGTACATTCAGGCTAGTTATCTGCTTATGGGTAACATAAAAAATCTGCTCAATTTGGCAATATCTTGGCCAAATGTATGCTTGGTTCAGCAAATATTTGTAATGTGTTACCCTTCCCTGCACATATCTTTCTTCCTACCTAGTATTCCCTAAGAAAATGGAAGAGAACGAAAGTATCCAGTTAAAGAGCAGGCTGATGTAGGGGACAGTCTATCTTCTGTGTCAAATAATCTCTCTCTTGATGTCCCTTGGCTAAGTTTTCATTTACTAAATCCTGTCACATTGAAATTTTCAGCATCAAATGTCCCAGCTGGCTCTGGCTGTTCCGCCTCCTGCTGTCACCGCTGCAGGAACTGTGCTGCCAGAAGGACACCTAGCATGGCATAATTGGACCACTGTGTAGGTGCTACCTGAGCATTATTGCAGCTGCATCTCTGCTTCTGGATGGTTTTCTCATAAATGCAGGAGCGCCCACAGGCAAATTGAGATAAACAGGTAGTGCTCTGACACAGGTCTGTGCAAGACTCCCATGGACACAGGTATAGAAGTGAGAGAAAACTGGGGAAAAATAACACACATCTATTTGGGCTCAAGAAGATTGCTCAAACATACTGTATGAAGAGAGCTCTGCAAGGGTAGAAGGAATCAGATCTTGTATTTTGAAAATTATGACTGAAGAGAGTTCATTGTTTTGCATCTTTTTGAGGGGAGTTGAGGTTTGTTTTGTTTTGTTCTGCAATGCTTTTACCCTTATTCAGAATCTCTAATTTTGGGTCAGCATCTGCTGTAGCTCATGTGTCAGCTGTCTGAAATGCCATCTGAGGTCAATTCCTATTAGCCCACTATTAAAATACTTCACTTGCCCCCAGCTCCATTACTAAAGCTGGCTGTGGGAGAGCAGCCAGTCACCCCTGCCCACAATGCTCTAAGTGCTGACATTGGTTCAACCCAGGGAAATGATCCCAGTCCTCAGTAAGAGACCAGAGCTCTGAAATCCACCTGAAGGAAGACAAAATGCCTGTCCTGAGAGAGTAACACCTCGACATCCCTGTGGTATGTGGCCTGTCTCTGGAGAGGATGTCCTTGGAAGAGCACTAGGACTGACCTGAAAATGAGAGCTGAAATTTCTTCTGTTGCTTGCTGCTTTTTAATTATAAATGCTGGACAAGTGTCACATTTTATTTTTACAAAAAGTTAGTGTACAAAAACATCAATCCAATTTACTCTGCCTGCTTAAATAATGAGCATATGGCCTAGAAGAAAGCCCATATATCCTGTGAAACAGAAAACAAGCCATGAAAACTAGAATGCCATTGGTTTCAACTTTTTCCCCATTCACCTTCCTGAGCAGCAAAGAAAAGCAAGAATGAACATTTTTGCAAGGCCCTTACTCCAACAGAAATGCCTGTTACTCTGTGACCATGACCAGCATCTCAGGTTTACTTGTTGACACTATCCACTCGCTATCCAATGTCCAGGCCGTGTGTCCTGGGAGAAGTTTAAATAAATACCCTAAATCCAACATAACAGTTCTAGAGCACTTGCAGCATTCAGTTGACCTGGGATGCATCAGGGAACTGCACGTTTAAACAGGCACAGCCAGGAGGTACAGGAATAACTAGAGCAGCAGTGGCAACAGTCACGTCAGTGAAAATGGAAAATCCTTTCCACTGCAAAAATTAAGGCAGAGGAGGACATGTCTGGGAGCTGGAGGAGCAGCTATGGTACACTGCCCTAGGGCACCTACTGCCTGTGTGTAGGGTCATGAACAACAGGTTACAGCACAATGAGGCAGAGACACAAACCACAGATGATTGTGGTGCAGGACCACAGGAAAGAAACCAGACTCAGTGAAGCCAAAAAGTGGCTCATTTCAAATTACACTTGACAAAGTTCCAGAATATTTATGACAAGGAGCAATTCTGGAGAGGTGAATCAGCTGCTCCAGATGGTTGCCTCCCTGTGGGATGTGGAGAACACTGATCCCGAAGCCAAGAGAGCTATGAGCCATGACTGTGGGAAGCCCTTCAGGACACATACCCTGTGCAGTGTCTATGGAACAGGGATGCCCGACACCAGTATGAAGGAGAACTAAATTACTGCCATTCCCACTGATGCCTGCAGAGAAACATGACTCCTGAGGTGAAACCATAAGCTTTAACTTTTCCTGGCCTTTTTTAGGCAAGCAGTGCCTATAGGAGAACAGGACAAAAGCAAAATCAACATCAGAAATATTCCCCTGCATTATGACTTTCCTGGTATCCTCTGACTGATGCTCATAAATTGTCCAAAATGTATTTAAGTTGAAACATGCAAGGGAATGCTTTGTTCCCAAAGCAGCGTTCAAGCTTTTCGTTCAGGTTTCCCTGGAGCCAATCTGCAAAGGTGAGAAGCATTTGGGATTATGTTACATAAGCATGGCAAGCTCTGGGCTGAGGTTATTTGTCTTCAGATCTTCTTCATGCCAAAGACTCATTCTCCTCTCAAAAGCTATTTCTAAGTCTATGAGTACAGACAAACAAAATAGAGACATAAATTGAGGCATATAAAACTACGAGAAGGTTGGTTCCCTGTCTCTTCAGAATGCCCAGTGGAATAGGTATCATTTCTCACCAAATTCCATTTTGATTACTTTTAAGTAATCAAACACTGGGGAGAATACAAATGCATATCAAATGTATCTACACACAAAGAATATTTGCTTTAATCACAAGTGATACAGTATCTACAGCAGTGCTCCTTCTTTTGTCTTTAATTTCCCACAGAAATAGGCTCTGTTCTCTCCCACACATTATACCCCCAAAAGTAAAAAGTAAGCTGATTTACTATCAGTTGCACATTTCATAAAATCACTTTTTCTCATGTTTATAAATTAAATCTCTGCAATGATTGTTATAAGACTTGTTCATATGCACACAGCAAATCTAATCAACACAGGTCCCACACCTGTCAGTCTCTCACAACTGTGGCATATTGCCTTTTTATTAGCACTAACTCAGTCTTAGATGAAATACTGCTTATGGCTCTCTTATCCTGAAATGGAGAGTGCCACTTTCTCCATGATTACACCTCACTAGGCTCCAAAGTGTATGGACAGGTTCAGGTTGGAAGGGGCCCTGGGTACCAGTTTAGAGCACTGCCCCGGGCTGAACATCTGGAAGATGTTGTGGAGAAGACCCTACACCTTCCCTAGACATCCACCCTGAGAGGCCACTCTCACCTTGAACTTTAACATGTCACCAAAACTGGCATCTAAAGATCCACATCTGCCTCCCTTGCACATTAAAACTTGCTAGCATCAGCCTAACTCCACACCCCATATGTTGCTTTCTATTCCTGAAAGATCTTTTGTTTCATCATGCAGTAACACTTCTCCTCACTTTCACCCAAGATCGTGCCCTCCATATTAACTCACCTATGTTCTCACCTCATGGCAAGAAATAATTTAGCTCCACTTGTCTTCTCATTTTCACCCCTCCTGTTCAGTATTTTTCAGTAATTTAGACGTTGTGTTTGTTTCTTTTGTATTTCTATGTTCATGCCTTGCATATGAAGCCAGGCCTCTGCTTTCACGTGTTTTCACATAAGTAGTTGTCTTAAGTCATATTTTTTCACATAAGGTCACCTGACACTCACAATTACAAGATCCTGTATGTAGTGTACATACATTTCTCCACTTAAAAAAAATACTCAAATAGAAAAAAAAAAAATCCAAGCAAGTATTTCAACATATCTGCAAAAGTACTTTTGTCAGCTGCAGGAATATGGAAAATTAATGAGGTTTGTCCTTGACTTTGTAGATTTTTTAAAGCATTTTCCTTAAATTTTTCAAGTTCTAAAAAATCTTGATGCATAGAGCATTTGGTGAAAATTTCTGAAATTTGGCAGAAGCTATCAAAAATGCCTTTAAACCAGACCAAAATTTGGCAAAGCACCTGCAAAATATGAGTGCACAAGCTCAGTAAAACCTGTTAAAATACTTTAACTGTACAGAAATCTTGCCTATATTTCAGCTGTGCCAAGGGTGCTCCTGGGCATCAAGCTTAGATGGGTGAAAGTCAAGCACCACACACAACAGAGACCACACAGGTTCAAGTCCTTAAGGAACCAGGAGACAAGAACTCTACCTATATTTGCTCAGAGCAAAGGGCAAAGTACTTCTCTTTCCACAGACTGAAGCTGCAGTACCCTACTATGAATTCTTTCTCTCAGCAATTGTGAAGTGATTGATTCTCTAATTTTGGCTCTTGTAGAAAGGACCCTAGAGGCAAAATCAGTAAAATTTACTTTTATTGTTTCCTTTCTCTTCTTTCTATACACTTTCCACTCTTTATTAATGATTCAGTGCCCATGTCCTCCTACGTGGAAGACAAATAATTGACATATCCTCTCAATTGCCTTTCCAAGTCGATTTTAAGGGATGTAATAATTACATCCAGCAAACTGTGTGAAAGCCAACAATCAAATTCAAGGTCATCAATACTACAGTAAAACCTTTTGTTATCACCACATGTACTATCCTGCCACTTCATGGCTGCTCTAGAGATTACCCTACTGCTGTTATTGTTTTGAATTACTGATTTTGCCAGAACTGGTAGTCAGCTGGGAGAGGTGGGTTACTTCATTGGAGTATGGTCATGCAAACACATATTTTGGGGTTTGGTGTAAAGAAGAAGAACAAATTTGTTACTCAAAAGTTGAAAATGTGAGAATTAGGGGGAGCTAACATTTGTTATCTGCTCTTTGCTCCTTCCCTCCCCTAGTGTGGTTCAAATTCATCAGTAGGCAGCAGCAGACCAAAGTAAGTGTAACCCACAAACTACGACCCCTCTGTTGTCAGTGGAGGTAGGCAAAATATGTAAAGCAACTGAGTCTCTGCTATTTAATGACCATTTCTTGTACATGATGAAAGGTTAAAGCAAACCAAAGCAAGTCTGCAGGTTTTTTTCAATCAGCTTGAGTAAATGTTCTCAGTCCCACTGCAGACAGGACAGGTGAAGAGCTACTGAGCAAATACATAAAATTCTTGACTTGTGCAATGACTGAGCTTAGGAAGAAACCTAAGTACTGCACTATGTAAAAAAAACCTGAACAATCTATAAAGTACATATCAAAGCTACCATGATTACAAAAAATACACATATCCATCAAACAAGGCTTCTGTGCCTGACTTCGGAAGTTGGGGCTTGACCAGCTGTCCCCAGACACGTAGTACAGCCCTACCTTTACGTGTACTTAGTGCACTATGCAATTATCTGCTGTCCATTAGCCTGCTCTTGAAGCATTTATCTGCCCATGTGGCCCAGCACAGACTTGTTACTGATGTTCCAGGGCTTTGCCCATCTTCAGTGGAGCAGAACATATTTGAGGTCTGATATTTTTCTCAGCTGTTGTGTCGGGAGCAGGGAGCACGGCTGGTTAAGGTCTGTCATTAAGCAGCTGTTCCCTGCAGCACGCTGCCGGCTGGGCAAAGCACAGTTTGGGCTACACAAAGCTGAGTTTGTTAGGTGTGAGTGCCTGTGACTGCAAGTGTAGAGCTGCCAGAATAGCTCATGTCTTAATTGCTTAGAAGCAACAAATAGAAGGCACCCAGATCACCAGCCTAAATACAAACTTGGTGTTTCCTCTGCTGGAAACACCCATCATAAATAAAGTCCGCAACAACAGTAGGAAAACCTTTCATTTGTATCTGTTTTTTTCCCCTCTTCCATTCTTATTCTTTGTAGCAGCTTTATTAGAATGAGATTAAAGTTACTCAGTGGACTTGAAAACAAATTGTGGATAGTGGCTGTAGTATTTCTCTAAAGCTAGTGCAAAACACACTTTGAAGTATTTCCAGTTATTACAGAACTTTCCAATACTTCAGTACCAGCAGAAAGTGACAATCTCACTAAACCAGTAATTCTGCCTCTAGAATTTGACCTAATGCATCCATTTAAAACAAATGGAAAGCAGGTGGTAAAGATGTGGGGTGGAGGAAGACAGAAAGGAGACCAGGTAGTCTTTCTCCAAAGTAAAATTTTCTCTCAGAAAATCTAACCTTCTCTGTCCTCAGCCTAAGTTTTGAGAACCTTGGACTCCCCTCCTGGTTCCTGCAGGTGTTGTTGACAGGACTGGCTAACATTTCCTTTTAAAAATAACTCGACTGGTCCTCTCAGTATCCAATGATATGAAGTCAACAAATCAACTCACAATGAGATTATTGCACATGGGTTTTTCCAGACGGTGGCCATGTGGAGCACAAGGAACAAAGAGGTTTCTCTAGAAATCATGTACTCTTTTTGAAACACCCTATCTTTCACAAGGGGAAGCACAGTAATATTTCTACACAAGCAAGGCTGAAAATACCCTTCTCACCTAGAAGAGTGGGAAGCCATGGGAGAACCTGATTACTGCCGCTTATGTTATCTCTTGGCAGCTGGGAGACAAATTGCTGCTCTTATAATAACTGGCTTTCTGTGACAATGGAAATAAGGTGAAATATCAGTCCATTGGAAATAGAATCAGGCTAGATATGCTCTGTGCTTACTGGATTCAGTGGAATAGGCGAGAAGTAGAAAATGTATCAATGCTTCAAACTTTTACTCTGTACCTCTTGGTAACATGTAAGTTTAGAGAGGGAGATAAAAAAGCATTCTTTCTGAATATACTGGGACACAAACTTCAGAGACAGGGGTTCACTGGAGTAATTTTTAAATGCCTGGCAATAATTAATCGCCTAATATTTGCCTTCAGCAAATCCTTGACTAGTGCTTCTACTCAGAATTCCTTAAGCAGTTCATAGGCAGGTTTGTGAGTGCTCTTGATTATGCCAAATACATGCTATAATTTGGTGCTTAATCTAGTTTCAAAGATTCACAAAATACATAAAAAAAAAAAAATTAAAAATTATCTTCCAGCTAAAGAGGTGACCAGACATACTATGGATGGCTTCCTCCACTGAGGAACTGCAAACGGTGCCACAGTAATTCTTAAACCGAGTTTTGCTAACAACATTTCTACAGACTCCTTCAGCAGCAGAATATTTGCCACCATGACACCCCTGACAAACTCAATGCTCTCTTAGCCTTGTGACTATAGCAAATTAACTCCCAAGCTTAAAACTATCTTTACTGACATCCTTTCTCATTCTTGTATTCCTGATGCAATGATCCCTTCTGACTAAAAGTGATTCTTTCAAGTGCAATGAACATTATTCCACCATCCTACTCCCTCTAACTCCTTCACTTGAATTGCACAGGTAAAACTTACTAACTCATTTTCATTAGTTTTATATAGGCACGAGAGTCTGACTTTTTAAGTTCAGGAAAAACACTGAGGGATTCTCAAAGCTTAAGTGAAACTGATCCTGGTACACCATAGTGCAACAGGTAATTTTGCCTAATAGATTCTGTCTGAGTCACTGGTTTTAAATCATGGGTTTCTTTACTCAGGGATTTCAAACGTGGTAAGAAATGCAGTGAAGATAGACTATCTACCACGTTTTCACAGAACTACTCTATATTGTGCTGAGGTTTCATCACGAGAACAGCCTCCCATTACAGCCCCCTGGCCCCAGACCAGACTTATTCTGCTTTCTGAGTCATTTACCCCTCTATTTCCACAAAGTCAAATGAGATGCAATCTCTTTTCTATCTTCTCCATATGTGAGGTTTTTTGTCCTCTTGCTGATGAGCAGGGATGCACAGAGGATGAAAAACATTAATTCACAACAGCTATAATTTATCTCTGAGTTGCTCTAATACAAAATAGGCTTTGGATGGGCATCCTGCCAAGATTCTGAGGCAGGGAGAGGGAGCTAAGTGTCACACTGTTGCCATTACGGGGATTGAAAAAAATTGCTTTGATAGCATAGCACAGCCTGCAAGCTAAGTCTTACCTAGTGTCACTACATTTCTCCGTCTACAAGAAAAAGAGATTACAATTTATCCTTTGCTGAATCTTGAATGCCAAAGGACAAAGTATGGCTGTTGGGCTTGCTTTGTCAAGGCCTGCAGAGCAGTCAGGCAAAAGCATTAAGTGCTCCCAAAACAGCTTTTGAAATGTGATGATGCTAAGGCCACCAACTTGGACTGCAGTGGCAGACCCTAGGGGTAAATATAATGCTGAAGCTCTCATAGGGGTGGGTGTGTAATATCAGAATACAAATACTGCAGACATGTGAATGAAGCCAATAGCACACAGGGATCCTGACAGAACTCTGCTTTTCTACTTGCATGGTAGAAAATTTGAAAATTAGGATATGCACAGCCACTGGTGGAACACTTCTGGGATATAAACGTCAGGAAGGCACTAAGAATACCAAGTCTTCAGGTGCAGGTCAAGAACAAATTAGTCTAAGCTGATCCTGACAAATAAATCTTTTCTGATATCAGGGAAATGAGGTCCTGAAACAGACCTTATAGAGTCACAGTGGGAACAAGTATCTGAAGTATTTTGAAGCAGTCAGTGCTGGTTGTGTCTCACAACCAAAACTGGAAGGTATGCTTGCAAAGGAAATGGAAATTTCTTTGAGATAATGCCACATGATGGTTTTAATTGCTACTCCCTTTGGTCATGTTCCTGCTGATAATCTATTATGTTTGTTCTGAGCAGCCTAGAAGAAACTTGCTCACACCTGTCACAGGTTCCAAAGGAAAATTTATAATCGGAGCTTAAACGAAGTTATAGTCTGCTGGAATTCAAGAAATGATCTAGCTTAGGAACTGCAGTTTAAGAGCTGTAGAAGTACTGTGGGATGATCCTCCAAAGCACTGTCATTTGGCAATTGTGATCCTAAAGAGGTGGATCTTCAAAAGCAGCCAACTACAACTATAAAAGCATAGTTTTCTATGTCAGGTATTTATAGATTTTAGTGATGCTGCACAGCATACATATTTTCTAAACTCTCTGTTTGGAACTCTTTGGTCCAAAGAGTCAAAACCATGACTGTGACAAGAGCAAAGTGAATGCATGACACCTCTCTTGAATAGTCTTACTTGAAGGTCAAATGATCCAAAAAGGAGCCTTTCTCTCGGATCACTCCAGATTTACTGCAGGTAGTGAATTCTCTGAAACTGGTCACTCTACTATGATGACAGTGTAGGACAGGACTCTTAACCCCAGTGAGTTCTTTGGCCCAATCCCCAGGAGTATGTATGCCTGTGCCTGTTGCTGGTGGGTAACTTACAAACCCCAATGGGTTTGTCCCTTGAGGGTTGATGTAACAGCAACAGATTCATCCTTTTTTTGGGTCATCACACACTTTATAAAGAGCAGTAGATGGCATGACAGAAACAGCTTCTCACCTCTGCCCACTGTCAGATGCTTTAGACATTTACACTTTCCTCCTCTCGCCTTCTCCATCCTCAGATGCATCCCTGGCAGCTCTCTCTCAGCCACGGGGCAGGTCTGTACACACTCCCTGTCTGCCATCCAAGCCAGAACCTGGTGGGCTCCAGTTGTCCTCACATCTTGGGTTTCATCACAGATAGCTGAATTGTCTTTAAAAGCATGGCAAATTGCCTCCCACCCTGCCACGGGGTAAGAACAAATTGCCCTAAACATAAGGGCTTTATTTTCATAAACTTAGACGTAGAGGAAATTATTGTATCTCTTTGTGCATATTTCATTGCCTATGAGGCAATTCCCTTACTACGTCTGTGTTCTCTTTTTGGAAGACCTGACTTTACGTTTCAACTTCCTTTTATAATGTTTGATATTGGAGAAAATCCTTTGTTGAGGTTACACTGGAGCAGAACTCTTGCCATCACTGCAAATTTAAGCAACAGTATGACTGATTTCTCAACTTCAGGCAAGAGTGCTTGCCTGGAGTGCTACTAGTTTATAGTAGGAACTGAGATGCAATAATTCTGTAACAATCTCTTCAACAAATACAGTTCAAATCTGGGTGATGAATTTAATTACTTTTCCTAGCTATATGACTTACTTCACTCTGAACAAAAGACAGGCCTACTTGACTACATAATCAAATACTATAATGGTTTTTTTTTGCAGTCAGTAATACATCTGCTGCTGTTGATCTGAAGACTTTAAGGAAAATAAGGTATTTATTTTTATTACAGAGCTTTCGTGATGTCTTTCCCCCAGGAGACTATCTTGATTCATTTTAATAAAGATGCCTTTGAGGAAGCAGATGCTTGTCACAGTGGTATCTAGTGGATTAAGCCTTTTCTCCTTGAAACTGGGGGGATTTATAACCAAAGAGCCTTGAATTATAGGCATTGTAAAATTAAAAGACAATTCTACTCTGAAGCTCTGTTGCATGCTTATCTTTAAACCCAAACAACATAGGACAAAGAGGAATAGTTTGAACCTCTTTCCATCATGGTACTTATTTCACCCCCAATTTGGGGATCAGCTCTTGAGCCCCAGTTTGGGCTAGCACAACGGTGTTCCCCCTCGGCTCTCAGACTCTGGACAAAGATTTACGGCACTAATGGATGTACTGTCAACAGCAGTAAAATCCAACATTTTCTGCTAAACCCCAGCCAGCTGCGGCAGGATGAAGTGGCACAATCCTCATGCTTGTGTCACGAGACTCGCAATGCAAACACTCAGCCTAGACCAGGTCCCGGCCCTGCACAAGGCACTTCAGTGACAGAGGGCCCCTCTTAACCAGAGACCTGGTGGAGTGTCAGCCTTTAATTGAAACTGGCAGTGGAGCTGAGGGCCCAGGGAGGTACACTCCAGTCTGCTGAATTACTGAGCAGTCAGCATTAATTTCTTGGGAAAGGGAAGCAGTAGGGCAGTTACTCAGCCAGGATCATCCCTGCTGCCTGCACTGGAAAAGCACACTTGAAGCCAGCGTGGGAACAGCTGCCAACATCTCTGGGAAAGAAAGAAGGGCTATAAAGTACAAAATAAAGAGAAAAGCCTCTGAAAAAGGCCATTATATTCTTTTGGTTAGAATTTTATAAGAGCCACAGGCCTTTTTAAGATAGGGCTTCAACCAGTACTGTGATAATATAAGCATTTTTCAAAGTCATGCTTCATGAATGGTAAGCAAATGTATTTAAAGTGCTATTTTATGCAAGTGGTAGGACTGGATCCAGCAGACTCTAAAATCAGTGCACATCAAAAAGTGCTTTTTCCTTTAGGAATAGCTTTCTTTGAGTGCTTCTGCTCTTCCAGATGTATTACCAGAAGACATGGAAGGATGCAGTGAGTGTCAAGACTCCTCCTCTCATTTTGTCCAGCTTCACAAACTTAGATGAAATTATACCAGCAATGGAAAGAAGGAATGATACAGCTCTACATGAAGTGGTAAAACTAAGCTTGGCTTTGTTGAATTTAATATTGCTTTTAATATGCCAGAGATAGTATCTTTTAAAGGGTGCTAACAACTCTCAACCCTGCTACCTGTGGTCACAATAGAAGTCACAAATATGTCTTGTTTTGGACATGTTTCTCTTACAGCTGTTAGGTGAAACAGTCTTGAAGTTTCAGTCGAGTAATACTCTTTGCTTTCTGTCCTACGTTCGATATTTGAGGGCACAAATGTGCCATAAACTTCCCTGCAAATTTACATTTCAGAGCAATGATTATTTGATTATTTCACAGTTTACATTGTGCTATGGTGAAAGAATTGTATAAATTACATTTATTTATCTGCTTGTTTATTTCATTTTTAAAATATTGGTTCAGACTAGGATTACTGTTCTTCTCTACAGACTGGGAGAACTGAAGTAGCTTGAAGCGCCCATGAGTTCAAAAAGGTTTTGTATCCATCGTATGACTGTGTGACATATGAAGCAAGACAAAGTGCCACAGCTACAGTGAGGGGCTGCGCAGAGGCTGCTGAGCGACCTACTGTCCCTGTGACCCTGGAAGACCTTGCCCAGGACCTTTCCAACTTTCTGATTTCAGGCTGAGTTGTCTGCCTACAGCAAACTAATAAACTGCAAAGCAAGCCTACAGTGGACCTTGACCAAAATACCAAAACCTCCTGCTCCTAAATAACCTGATGATAATATCACACATTTGTTGGTTGTTTCAGTGCCAGAATTCTGTCATGCTATTGATTATGGTTTTCCATGAGGACAAAGTAGTTGGGAATAAATAGGTTTTGAACAAGAAAAGTGAAACCCAGGTCAGAGCAATAAATTTTGAAGCATTACGTACAATCTCAATTCTTATGCTTCACAACATTAAAAATATTTTTGGACACTAAAGTGTGCTGATTTGGTGATAAATCAATGAATTCTTTGGGATACTCAGCACTGTGAATTTGACATGCTTACTAAACTTGCCTGTGACAGAGAGGAGCAATTTGTTGGTAGTAGGAAGGCAGTAAACCATACAGAAATATACAGGCAGTTGTGCCTGCAGTGGCAGATGTGGAACAGAAGGAGAGGCCAGGTTTGAAAGATGCTATGAGAAAAGGCTTATCAGGCTTAGAGAGGAGGTGACTTGAAGACTTCAGGCCACAAAATAGTTGCAAGGTATGGCTCAGAGACTCATCATCTCTCTCTTTTCCACTAGGAACCTCATCTCTACTTGTGCATCTCCTCCAAGATAGTAACCACAGATAAGACTGTGAAGTCAGCTGGGAGAAACAAAGCTGCAAGCCTATTGCAAATGTTCTTCTGATAAGCCTGTTTGGCTATACACACATATATTTTATTTTCAAGGCGATGATGGCTCTCATGGTGGAATGCTACCAAGTCAGTGGGAAGCAGGACTGTTGGTTTCAGCTCACAAAAAATCCCAGTCTGCTGCGGACGCCTTTGCAGGGGTCTGTGGGAGTACTGCTGGCACTAGTACTCCAGTGCATTCTGACCACATTACATACTTTGCCCTCATCCAGTAAACAACCAAACTTGCATACTGCAGCAGTGAAAACAAAACAAAACAAAAAAAAAAGAGAGAGGAAATCTTCAAGCAGTGTTAACATAGGAGAGAAAGTAATGAGGAACATTTCAGAAAACAGCCAGTGAAGTAGAATATTGTCCTCCTCTTATTATTACTTGAAATGGTTCAAATTGGAATAAACATTATCCCAAAATAAAAAGAATACTTTCCACTGTATTTTCAGCAAATGCAACTACAGTGAACACAAGCAAAGCTGAGTGAGGACTGAAGCCATATTCAATAAGCTCTATGCAGGGTCCAGACAACAACAGCTAGACAGTCTACACTGAAAACCTTTGAAAGAAGCAGTGCATGAAATTGCAGGGGGTTTAATTAATTTGTCATGCTGGTGTTTGTACAATCTGATTAGGTAACAGCATCTGATATGGTATCACACAGGAGAGGATTCATCAGACTGAATAATTACATGGATTAGAAGAGGACCTCTGAAATGCTTACAGGGCTGCCTCAAAGAGAAATGCAATCAGCAATGCTGAAAGGAGATGCACAAGCCTCAAAGGAATTTACTGGTGGGGATGTTGAAGATCAAGCTGATATTCTTTAGCATTTTCATTAATTTTCATTCACCACATCACAGACACTGAGAATATGCAGATTATATATGCTAAGGATGCAAATCTAGTAAGCACCACAGGCACAGATAGCTTTGAGACTTGTGTAATAAAAAGTTGAAAAAGCCAAGCCAAATACTGGAGACTAATAACAAGAATTTCAGCATGTGCCAGGAACTTGTCAGTTAGACTAGGTGTACTAACACATTGCCAAACGACTGACCGGCAGGGTGATGCAGACATGGAAAAAGGCAAATGCATTTGGAGAATTGGTGAGGCATTTCTGGTAGAGACTGAGAAATATTTTTCCCATTTCTTCTCCACAGGATCAAGGAGGCTTTCAGAGCATCCCCAATTCAGTGGAAGGTTACTAAGTTGATCCAGGGGTACAGAGAAACCTGATCAAGTGAGTAGAAACCAGAAGAGGTTGTTTTCCATAGCAAAGAGAAGGCTGAGAGGCTGCTCTGTTTCAACATAACCATGATGGAAAAAACAGGGAAGAAGTGTCATTTAATTCAGAAGACAGTGCTGGCCTTACAACAAATGGGTATAAACAGGGCTTGCATACAATCTGGCTGAAGTTTAGAAGACAAGTCTCTAACCATTGAAACAGAAGACTGGTTTTCTTCCAAAGGTAACAAGGGCAAAAAGATACGTGGCATGATCCCTTTCAGCAATATATGTATCTTGTGCACTTGAAGGTAAGGAAACACATCCTGGAAAACAAAGGAGTGCCTATATCTTACTTTTAAATTATTATCACAGTTACAAATGTCGCTTGGATTGCTCACCCCATTTCACCCCTTATTTCAGTACAACATGCAGCATGAGGATGAGAAAATACCCCCAAAACTAGATTTCAAACAAGCAGGCCTCACCTTTTGCAGGGGAGGCTCCAAAGGAAAACTTCAGCAGAGGGCTCTGGCTTAGGTCCTCCAGGTCATGTCTCAGAGGTGTTTTCCATTAGTTCTCCAGCTGTTTTCTAACACCAGTCAGCTGGGCCAGCCTCTGAGGCCGTATGTTTCAGTGCTGCTGAAAGCCTGATACGTGTGTGCAACAGCTCTGTTATGTAAGGGCAGGTTTTGGGTTTGGTTGTTGGGGCTTTTTTTGGTAGTTCTGGTTTTTTTCACCCCACACTATGGTTACAGCTTCCTATTTGCCTCCCCATTTCTGCTTTCTCTTTAACAAGTAACAGGGCAAATGTATAGTCTTTCAAAAAAGCCTGTAAGGGAAGGATGGGTCAAAACCACATTACCCCTACTTTCCTGTGCTCTCAACCACTACAGCATCCAGTTCTTCTTTCTCTGTACACTGCATTTGCATGGCACCGGCCAGAAGCATTCAATATTGTTATGCTTACAGGTATTGTCTTCTTTTTTTTTTTTAATCATGCTGGCTTCAGTTTTTATTAGCCATGCCCAAGATATCTCCTTTAGCATCAGTTAAACCAATATTTTATCAGTATCACTGTCTTGACTATGTGCAAAGAGAACAGATGAATATATATTAAAAGATACAATGAAGACAACTGTATGTGCACTGCAAGTCAAGATAATGAGAAATTTGATTAAGGACATTTTGTTGTATTTTTTTTTAATGTGAAATATCTTCAGAACTTTGCATTTAATAAGGCGCTCAGGCTTGGAAGTGTGCAGGGTCTGACGATTCCTTTAGTAAGAGTGTGTGACAGGATCTGTGTTCTTCACCTGCTTAAACCTCAGAAATGTAGGGAAAGGCACGAGACCTCTACACCAGCTAGGTATAGGAGCCACCTGCTGTGCCTCCACATGATTTGAACCTCAAAAACTAGGAATTAAATAGACCCTAATTAGGTTGATACCTCAGTCCACTGGAAAGAGAGACTTCTTTTATGTAACACCATCCCCCATTGTGTTTTTATTTCTCAGTTTTGCTTGACTTTCTTTTGTTTGCATTACACTATTTGATCTTCCAGGGCTACAAAGCCTCACCACATTAGACCACAGTCCTTTCCAATGCATTTACCTGCTCTAAAGTATTACTTTTAGAAAATGTATATACTGGGACAAACTTAGCCAAAATGCCTGATCATAAAAGTGGCTGCATTTGTTTTCCACAGCAGCTGCAGATGCTTCAGAGGTGAATCCCAAGCATCCTCCCTGACTCTAGAAATCTTTTCCAACAAGCTTCTGTGTGAAAAATGCAGCAGGAAGAAGCTTCAGGAAGAATTCTTCACTGCCTTCTACTTTGTATAGGTATTTGCCTCTGGATAAACAGAAAAGAAGGAAGCTCTCCTCATGAGGTTATAAGATGGAGGAAAACTGAAATGGAAAATGGAATAAATCTTTCTGTTTTGACTTGTGAGTAATAACTGCTGAAGCCAACATTTCCACACAAAATGCTCCACTGGTTTATGTGGCCAGGATGTTTTGCCACCAAAATCTAGGTGGAGTCAATTGAAATCTGTCCTGTGGGTTTTGTGGTACGTTAATATGTTTTCTAAATTTAATATACTTCAGGGCAGAAGGTTTGAATTCCTGAAGATAGCGACTCATGTATTTTTTCCTTTTTCTTTCTTGCCAAATAGACCTAGATGGAAAGGTTTCATACAGTTTTCTGTTCTTCCTACCACAGACCAGTCAATGAACCAAAGTTTATTCACTTTGGCCCTTTGGGAGTGGTGTTCATCTGCATGTCTGAGAGTGAATGACTGCTAAAGTGAGGATAAATATCCTGTAAATGTCTGGAGGAAGAAATAAACTGGACCTCTTCTGATTAATTAAAAACTGAGTCTATTGCCTTCATTTTTTCAGTCCTTTGAAGAAGTATATGTGATGAGCAGTTCACTGAGGAATCATGAACTTTATTCCTCTGCATTTGCTGCTGAAAATCTCATCAGCACATGAATAGTTCAAAGAATGGTACTAAAAAGTGACAACAGGAAAGGCTGAGCTATGATTTGTCTGGCAGTCAACCTCCCGATGACTAAGTACTCACAGCACACGAGTGGAAAAATCTGATACTACACTTGAAGGCCAGAGGCCATAGTCCAAAAAAACAATCTCTTCTAACAAGGAAAAGGTCATCAAGACTAAGATTTCATTTAATCTATCAAAGTGTCTTCAGTTTTTCATGGGCATGAGGGCAGTCATGACTTCAAATGCCAGACTTGAAACTCTGATACAGCCAATTTGGCAGATGATGAATGAAAACCTACCGTTCTACTCCCCAGAGACGTAAAGCATAAACAGCTTTTGAAGGTACCTGATAGAGAGAAAGGAGTATTCACTCCTTCTAAGTCAAGACAATATAATGGTCTGAGAAGTCACATGGGTTCCATACAGAGAAATTGCTTTTGCCTTTGGCTAGAGAAGTTCAGTGCTTCTTGTCTTCTGTTCAGAGGTGGCACTGTAATGTACTAGAGGCCAAGAGACAAAGGATGGCATTAATTAAAAAAATGAAATAAAATCCATCCATATGTAAGAAAAAACTCACAATTATATTATGGATTTTAACAACACTTTCAAATTTGGGAGCCAAACCAGACAGTGGCAATTGAAACATCTACTCTGAAGTTCTGTTTAACTAAGGCCAAAATTCAACTAAACAATTTGAGCTGATCTGAAATGGAAAATGAGGTGGTTGTCCTCCTTCTGTAGTGAACAGTCCTACCTTAACAAACCTTTCTGCTGGAGGTTAACCTCTCAAACCTCCCTCCCTTAGTTGCCAAAGAAGAGTGAGGATACAAGCAATTCCCTAGAAAGCTAGTAACTTTTTTCCAGATGGTGAACAGAAATTAATGCACATACACCATGTCCCTCTAAGGAACTGGAAGCCAGACCACAGACTTATTTGCAAATACTGCAGGAATGTTTTCTTCTAATCTACTTGCTCCTTAAGGACCAGACCTTTCAGCATAGAGAGTGCCTCCTCTATATTTCCTTAGTAGTGCTACACATATTTAGTTTTAATTAAGACATTATGATAACTAAAAGTACTGTTTCCAGTCTTTTCTGATGGAAAAGAGAAAAAATAAACTAAGGGCTGTAATGCACTAACTGAAATTTGGGTACATACCAGTGATGACCCTATAGCCAGAGATACATATTTATAGTTCTGTGTGCATCAGAAGTCCTTTTCAAGTGCGAGATTTAAAGTAGGTTCAATCCCGAACATGACTTTTCCAGCATATATTATTTCCCTCACCTTGAAGTAGGAACAAAAAGCCCTCATGTGGAAAAAAAAAAAAACCCAACAAACTGGGACATTATAGCTTTGAAAGGTATCACCATGAGCTTTTTCAAAAGAGCTTATCTGTCACTTGTCTACTATCGTCTTCTACAGTGACGTGCCACAGATAACCTGATGCTTCCTTAATACAGCAGTGAATGATTGAGGTAATTTTATTTCTCCACTGCCTCATGGTTAAAACAAAGCACAAATAGTTGCTGTGTTTAAGGTTTTGCACACTGTGAGGGAGCAGTGCATGTGGTTTGACCCCAGACCATCAGCTGGGGTCAAACCCACACAGCCACTCGATCACTCCGCCCCCCACTGTGACAGGTGGAGAGAATGGGAAGGGTAAAGTGAGAAAACTCTGGGGTTGAGATAAAGACAATTTATTAGCAGAAGCAAAAGACACACACACAAGCAAAGCAGAACAAGGAATTCATTCACCACTTCCCATGGGCAGGGACGTACTCAGCTATCCCCAGGAAAGCAGGGCTCCATCACGCCTAAACGTAACTTGGGAAGACAGATTACATCACTCCAAATGTCCCCTCTTCCTTCTTCTTTCCTCAGACATTTGTGTGCCAAGCAGGATGGTATATGGTCTGGAATAACCCTTGTGTCAGCTGGGGTCAGCTGTCCTGACTGGTCCCCTCCCAACTTGTGCACCCCTAGATCCCTGGCTGGTGGGGTAAGGAGCAAAAAAAGGCCTTAGCTCTGGGCAAGAACTGCTCAGCAATAACTAAAACTTCCTTGAATTATTAACACTATTTTCAGCACAAATCCAAAACATGGCCCCATACCAGTAACTATGAAGAAATTTAGCTCTATCCCTGCCAAAACCAGCACATGCAGATATCAAAACCTTCCATGTAAAGGACTTTAATTGAATTATCAGGCACTCCATGTCCAATGAAGAAAAGAAAGTACTTGCCAATGAAACTACCCCTTTATTCACTCATCATTGTTCTCCTGCACAGCTCTGGAAAAAAAAACTGGAGGCAGAGGAAGGGGAACGGAGGATTTCTTTATTGACAGTGTCAGCCATACATAGAAAAAATGTTTTTGCCAAGTTTTCTTTCACCTTATTTTTCAAATCCTTCAATGAGGATTGAAAAACTTGCCATGTGCAAATGAAAGAAAAAAGGCAACAGAGCAGCCCTAGTGCTGTAGAATTACTGGAGCAATAAGAAAAAAATATACATCTGGTCTAAAAATATCTGCTGATTATCTTAAAAAAAAATAAAGGTTTGTATTTTTTTTAACACTTTGAAGTACATGTTTTCAATTTTTTAATTTGGAGGTTTGTCAACTCTGAAAAACCTGAATTAATATTCAAGAATTAGCATGAAAAATATAATAAAAATTGATTACACTGGATGCCCTAGCAATTTTGTTATTGCTTACTTTGTTGTCAATAAGCCCAAGTATGGCATATGCCTGCATTTATTAATTTAAACAAATTACTTCATTATATTGATTCTCTGAAGGGCTTAAATCCAGAGCTAGAATAATTTTAGGACTTCTTACTGTGCAAAGACATTTCACTTCTGTATTCGTATTTAACTAAATTGGCTCATGTGTTCTAAGCAAAGTCCTCTCTTTCAATCTGCACATCAAAGGAAAAAGCAAGCCTGTGCTCTGATGCTGTTATTAATTCACCAACTGGACACAGACCTGGAAAGGCACTTTTCTTCTTCACAGCCTTCTCATTCAGATGGCTTCTTACAGTGGTTCTCCGACATTTTAGATTTCAAAGCTGACTAGCAGAGTTTAGGAAATTTGACTTAGTGTGTTTTAAGCTGACTCTTTTGATGTGTTTCTTAGCAATGTGCTCAGCTTGGATTTCCTAGTAAGAAAATAATTACTTCTTTTTCCTCCTGCTTATAGCTTAGATGCTTGTTAGAGGCAGATCATTAGTAACTAACTTGGCAGTATCATTACTTTCAGCTGCTGGCTCACTAGGTGATTCACCTACCTTACTAGAAGCAGCTAAACCCAAAGATATAATGATGTGATGTTAATTCCCTTTAGCAAGACAGGTAAAATGCAGAGGTTAAAGGCAAGCAGCTTTGGAGAGTGGCAGGTATCCAAACAGCTACCACTGCTGCCTTTTTCAGACTTCTTTAAAATGACTGCCTTGGCAGAAGGCAATGCCCTGAGCAATCCCTCCAAAGCTATTGTACACGCTCCACGAGGTATTGTGCAGCCTACATCTGTACGGTGGATATAAATTTTCCTCCTGAAAGGAATAAATCTTTCACAAGTAAGGGAAAGAGAAGATATGGTTTCTAAATGAATGATTCATTGTTTAAGGGCGCAGTCTTGATTTGTTGGAGTTGCTACGATACCGCAGCAGCAATGCCAACTTATCATGGCCCTTAACACTCTCTGAAAGCTCAGCAAGCCAAAAAGGCATTGCTGAGAGAAATTATTTATTTTTAAACAGGACATCTGTATTTACCACAAAACTACTTTCAATCTTGCACCTTTCTCCACAGGCTGGCTTCAAATTAGGTATAATTTTTCCCCCCCCGCCATCACTGGTTCTAGGGGAGCTAAGGGCATAAACAGGAAGGCAGCATACACTGAGAAAGATGGCAGGATGCCCCAAAATGGTAATTTAAAAAACTCTCTCGCTGAGCCTGCCAAAACTTGGGCTTGGGCCTTTTTTTGATAAAAAAAAAATAAAAAATACTGTCAACAACTTTCTGCTGTATTGAAAGCATATGTGGCTTTGCTGATCTATTCTTACCTAGTAAAAGTCTGAAAGCATGTAGTGCAGATTATTTGTGAAAAAGCACAACAGGGCTAGATAAGAATAAAGTCATAATTTCTTGGGAATTCTTGTGTTTAAAGCAATAACTGTAGTAACACTAAACCCATCTTTCAGCAGCATAAAAACTGCATGTTATGCAAGCTGATACCCTAAACCAAGTTCCTGCAGCATGTTAACAGTACAAAACAGGGAACTGGCACTAACTAAACACCAGAGCTTCACCAAAACTGGTTGGTGAAGATGGGAGTGAGGTTAAAGCCAGGGAGAAGGAAACCTCAGCATGCAAATTTGTGGTGCAGAAAACTGAGGGGAAAATGTGGAACTGAATTGCTACTGTTGCTAAAGGAAACTTGGGTCCTATTGCAGCAGAGCCTGTGACTGTCTTGGGAAGAGGAAACACATATGTCATGTCCTTCGTATGGGCTGCAGACTTTAAGAAATGTGAAACAACAAAAATAATTTAATACATAAATAATGACAGCCAGTCATTTCAAAAGGTTCATGATAATAAAATGATGGCACCTCTAGGTAAAGATTACCTAAGCACACACAGCTTTGCTGTTGCAAAATCAACTCCATTTTCTGCGAACTGTTGTAGCACATGCTGCCACCTCTTTTCTTTTGATGTTCTCATTAGTCCTCCTAAATTCAGAAAACAGAGAGTACTACAAAAATGGGAAGTCAGAGGGGACTGCTGACTGCTATTAAAAAGTTTTCTGCTCCTATACCTTGTCTCTGCCAAGGCACAAAGTACAAATAAAACAAGCAGGATGGAAATCAAAGTAGGAAAATTGCTTGTAAAGAAGACACTAGATTGGGGAATGGATACCCAGCCTCTACTAAGGAAAGGAACTTGAAGTGGTTTTGAGCTGAACTCTTTTTTTAGTTCAAAACCCTGAAGTTTTTATTTTATTTTTTTAAAAAGGACAGATTTCTTCCTGAATTTGTGACTGAACTGACATGAGAGTCATCTCTGGATGGTTCTTGACCAAACTGAGTACATTGTGCTTAGACACTGAGGAGCATCATTCTTTCCTGATGAAGTTTGGTAAGTGGTGCCTGCTTTCAAAGAGATTGTGCTCCCTGACTGACAGATCCATCGCTTTTTGCTTTCAGTGCATGCTGCGACATGACCCAGATTGGTTTTGTAGGACAAAGCTCCATTTTAGTATTGGTTTTTCTTAAATAAAATCTTATTCAAAATTGCCATTAAATCTCTCTTCTTCATATCACAATTAAAAAGTCTCACTAAGTTACAGTACTGGTACAGGAATGACACACATCAGCTTATATACCAGATGATATTTACTGGTATCTGACGTGTGATTTGAGATGACTTCTGTGCACAAAAGATATTCACAAAATAACTCTGTGGACCATTTCTGAGTCCTAATCTTACTGACCCAAATTCAACATACCATCGGCATTACACTGAACACATATGCTTCAAAAGATACAGCTTAAATACAAATATATGGAACCTGAGGGTGATTCGGCTTGTCATTTTGCATTTTGCTTAAAAGGCTGAATAATCAGATGCTTCATCCTTGGACTGAAGAAGGATATTCTTTCTAAGTCCTATTACGTCTCAGTTTTTCTCCCTTGGTACTGTGATATGTGAAGAAACTGCTGAGACTTCCTATTCCTTGATAGTAGCAGAAAAACAAGGAGGTTAAAAGAGCAATAAGGGAATTAAAAGGATCCTTAAAAGAACTTGAAAGGAAGTACAAGCAGTGTCGGGAGGAAAGCACACTCTCTGAATGAACACACTGCTTCCTGACAGTATCTCCAGCCTTTGATTAGGCTCAGACCCTGGAGACTCCTGGAAGAATCCGAAGGGCTAATTAGAAAAATGACATGAAGTGATGAGAGTCTCCCCAGCTGGTCTTTATTCTTTCCTTTCCTTCTGAGGGGGGAAAAAAAGCAAAAGGAGCAGATACACACCAGTAACATCAAAAATTGAACCACATTCATTAAGGTGGTTTTTCTGTTGGATTTGTGTTGCAGTTGCAGGGATTGAGTTGAATGAAAGGAGGTCACAGAATTAAAAAAAGGTCATTCCTAAGAAGCCATCCCTTGGAGTATGTGTGAAAGGCTGTAGGAAGAAAATGACTCTCAGGCAAGGCTGTGCTGTTGTTACACCTTTTTAATACAGCCAGGGGTAGAAGTGGCATGAATAATTCACCCAAGAGACTTTGATAGATTGAAGTAGAAGAAAAAGTGAATTTCCTTCCTTTGCTACCAGTATTTACAAACTGTACTTTGCTTTCGTCTTCCTGCTCTCCTGACACTGGATTAATTTTGAGTTTAGCACATTTTCTGAAAAAGAGAGAGCAGTACAGTGACAGAGCAAAAAGAAAGAAACAAATAAAAGAAAATCAGGAGCCAAAATTAATCTGCCTGCACCAGCAGCACAAATACAAATTTTAATGGAAAAAACCAACCTTCCATGCAAGCTTCTCAGACTGTAGAATTTATACATAAAGGTAGCTCCACCTGGAAATAGCTACTGATATAATTTATTATGTTACAGCTTAGCTGAGCAGGAACATCCTTTGACAACTGTGGAGGTAAGAATCAATTTTCATTGGTCCAGCATTTCTGTGCAGACAGATCATGGATGTTGGATAACTAAGTCTCATTACTGGGTATACGACAAAGGAGAGAAAATAAATCACAACTGTGACACAGCTGTCCTGGAGAAAGGAGCTGCACCTTTCAGCGAAGCTGAACCACTTCTCAGTACAGCACAATAGCTTAGAAGCATGATGCTATATGAAAGGCAGCAAGATGCTAGTGGTGGCTGTCACAACTAAAAGCTTTAGCACAATATGGCCCTGGGATACTGTTCCAAGTCCCAAATATCCCAAGGGGAACCATCACATAAACCAATTAGGCCTCATGTGCAAAAGAAGAGCTCTGTATGTAAGGGCTGATCTCCACCAGAAAGTGACATCTGCTTCTCTTTAATTTAAATACTGTTTTAATAGGTTAAGGACTCTGTGGCTCTTTCACTGCTGAGCAAAACTCAAGTCTCAATTAGAGGCCACAGCCAATATGGGTGTAATAGACAAAGACATGTTGGGACGCCCACATTCAGTTGTCAGCAGTAAGAAGCAAAGACTGTTAAAAAGAAAGTGACAGTACCTTGCTGAAGGATGTTTAACAGAGACAAAACATGGCCCAGAGTTCATAAGGATGTGTTCTGAAGTGAAAGAAGTGGGTCCTGTTTCTTGCCTGGCTGTGGACTTACATGACCTTCATTATAATAGTGTCTTTGCAATGTGCATTGAGAATTTAAGTATGTAGAAACCACATAATGGGAAATGCAGTAGTAGCACAGAAATAAAAACACCCCATGCTGACCTTCACTGTGTGGATTTAGATATCCGATTTCTATATATATTTTCAGAAAATGATTGGAGGCTTTTCACCCTGGCAGGAGGAATATGGCACCATCATGAGGAAAGACAACTGAGTGCAGTCTACCAAAAAAAAGAGGTCCGTGCATGTCTGTGCACATAATATGCACCTAAATTTATGGGAAGTAATCTGTCTTCTGTGAAGGTATTTAAAAGATGAAAACTATATCTGGAATGCTGGTTGGCTTGAAAACAATGCTGACAAGAAAAATGACAAGCCCGTACCATTCAGCATCTGCAGGGTTAATTTGTTTTGCCAAAAATGACATTGAGTCATGAGCCTTCAGATACCTTCTGAGTGGGCAAACAAAAGAATTTCTACCAAATACTAAAATGCAAATAGAAATTAATACATTGACATCAAACAAATGGAACTAATTGATCTGTTTTTTAGTGAATACTCAGGCTGACACTCCAGTTACTGGTTTTGCTTGGTGCAATTAGGAGAGATTTTTTTTCCAAAAACTCTCCCAAGAATGAGGCACCCAGCTGCTATGGACTTTCAGCTGCAGCAGCAGGCAGCCTAAATCCCTCAGATGATGCCAGGTCAGGCATCAGGGTATTTATTACCTTCCCAACCTTCTCCTTGCACTGCTGAACCCAGGCATGGTGGGTTTTTCTCCATCAGCAGGCAGGAGCACCAAGCTTGTTCTGGTCTCTCCTACAGAGTTTGCGTCTCACCTCAGGTGTGTTTTGTCATTCAACAGCAGGAACCATCCCACCAAGTTGTTCATCACTACTTTTGCTCACCTCCCCCTTCCGCTCACAGTGTACCTTAAGCAATTTCCTGTAGGAAGAACAACAGGCACACATACTAAAAATACTGCATGGACATGGTGTCTAGAAAGTTCAGGGCAAGGAAGTACCTGACTGGAGTGAGCTTAAAAATAACCCAGATCCTGAGGGAAGAAGAGACATCACACAGTGTCTCTGTCCCAAAAGAGAAGCCTTTACTAGTGGATTATGTTTTGATGTGCACCCTATTAGGACAGAGTGTGACAAGAAATCTCACAGCAAAATAAATGTCATGTCTTGCACAATAGATTTGTTTTTGCAAATTGCAATATTGAACATGAACAACCATTATTCTTTCCTTAAAAATGGAGATGAAAAAGCCCAGCACCGGTGATGGAGATGCTGGAACCTACCCACCAGAAAGCTGGACCTCACTGGCAACAGGCACAATAGCTTCCTATCAGCCTCTCTGGCACTCCTCCGCCTCCTCCTCCTCCCCACACTGAGCCTCCTCCTAAGTCAACGGAAACATTTCTTTGGCTTCAATTGACACTGGACCAGCTCCTCTATCACTGAGTGAACTTCTTTGGTTTCTTCTGGAGTGGCTTCCACATTTGCAGATAAAAAAGGAATTGCGATAAACCTAAATTCAGGTGGAAAAAGTAAGAAGCAGCATGCACGGCACTCACGCCCCCATGATGTGGCTACAGAGAGCTGCCTCCCCTAGCACCACAGGCATGGAACTGGGGGGAGATACTGGCCCTCTGTGCCTCTCAAGCCCCTGCAAGAGGCAGCCAAGCACAACAACTCCGCCTGTGCGGAGGAGGGAAAGAAGGAGGCTGGGACGGAACACCAGAACTTGGACATTGTAATCAGTTTTCATCCAAACCGAGTCACTTGTATGGGGGTCAAAGAGCAAGACTGGAAAAACACATTGCAGAGCAATGCTGTAAAGCATTTGTACTAAATCAAGCACTAATCTTAAGCACTCCTTAAAAATAGTAACGCAAGAGAACTGATTTTGACATGAAAAGACTGCATAAACACATACATATCTGAAAGAAGAAATGAAAAATGGTCTCAAAGGCATCCCAACAAGCTATCTTTATTTTAAAGTTGCTAATCTTTTCCTAATTTGAGTGGACATGTAGTTGCCTATTAAGATGGTTGCATGTTCCTATGACACTTCATGAAAACTTTTGGAAAAAAAATATTTTTGAGCATTTTCATTAATATAAATGTCAGAAGGTTTCAGGTCCTCCAGGGAGAACGTATGACTTGTTCTTATGAAGCTTTAATAATTTAAATGCCAACGTAACAATCCAAGAATGGAAACAGTGTGTTCCAGGAATGCTGCAGTGAATTAGTAATTGTGATCTGCTTGCAATTGCTGATTATCCCCATGAATTCTACCCAGACCCAGTGGAGCGAATGTTTTTTTTTTTTTACTGACAAAAAGAAACTTGGGAATAGTATTAACTTAAAAAATTTTGAATCAACAGCGGCCTGCTCTGTTTCCAGCAAGGTTTCGACTCTTTGTATCTTTCATCTAAATAATTGCAGAGGTTCAGCCTATGGAACAAGAGACCCTCCTCGGAGAGCAGGGCCAGGGCAGGAGTCACGTCCTGCCGTACATGTAAATAGCGGATCCGGTTTCCAGGCACTGCCACTGCAATGTCAACACAAATACTGTCGCTAGGGGAAGGACAGCAGGGCTACGGAGGCAGGCAGCTGGACAGAAGGCAAGGTAGCAGAGCCATGTGTCCTGGCAGTGTTTGCACTTGCCGAGAAGTATTTGAATGAGATACGGGATACACTGCAAAATAATGTATGTTCATTTGGATGTGTTGTTTCTACCGACTGTCCCACTCATTCTCATTTCCCTTCTGACAATATTTGTTTCGAGGAAAAATTTTGTGGTTTGGAGGGCGTAATAAACACAGCATTGGCACAGATTTGCATGAGCAGATGCTGGGTTTCCTCTGTAGCAGGCTGAGAGATCAGAAGGACAGTCATCAGGCAGTATCAATAGGAAAGCCTGTGAAACAGGTATGATTACAAAGGAAAATGTTAAAAGAGGAGTCCAAGATAACAGGTGGTTATGATAAAGCAGAAAATGAATAAATAAAAGTTGTGAAGGAGACTGTCAAGGGACAGGGTATGTAGTAAAGAGCAGTGAAGTGCAATGCAGACTCAAGGGAAAAAAGAAGGCAAGAGGAAAGCCAAGACTTTAAGCTTTGCCAGGGAGTATTCACTGTAGATGAAATTAATTGCACTGCAAGGAAACTGATCTCAGTAGTGAACTCAAGAGATTATTCATGAAGACATTAGACAAATCAGCTCTTGCAAATGAGCAGTTCAGAGCACTGGCAGGCCAGCAGCTTGTTAAATAGCTGATATACAGTGATCATCAGGAAAATGGGAGAGTCAGGTGAAGGTGCTGAAGGATAGAGTAGAGAGGCACAGATGAGTATGAAGCACTGTGAAAAGGGCTGCACAGAAAAACAAGAAAGATTATTTCAGTAAAATTCATGTCAGATCATGTTGGAAAAATATGCATTTTGGCTTCCAAGGCTGTGACACAAGAAAGTGCTCACCTGCGACTGGATCCCTAAACCATGCTCAGTGGTTTTTTTGCTATTTTACCTCTGAGCCACATTCAACACTTGACTGTTATCAAGTTTTTTCACATCTGACCATGAAATAATTTCTTGAGGCATGCACAAAGCTGCTTTGAAGTCAGTAGAGCACTACAAGCATCTGCTCATACACATTGTACCAGGATCACACTGATACTGACTATGATTACTTTGCAAACTACTTGTAAGATACTGCTCAAGCACATGATGCCTTTTTGCTTTCTATTTTTAAATTAGCAAAAGACAAATCTAAACTATTTCTGAAGTTTATGGTTCCTAAATGGTGTGGAAAAAGTCATGGACTTGATGGATGTAGTTATCCCGTTAGAAGTATTTATGATATTTGGGAGTTAAAAGTAGAAATTTCACACAATTTATTGGATTAGACTTAATTGGCAAAGGTTGTAGTTTAATATTGTTATATTTCTACAATTTCAAGTGTTTTTCTTCACTTGAATGGAGATGCCCAATGGTATCAAACATGCTGTTGGCTTTGAGGCAGGAATCAAAACACATCTCAAGTGAGAAAGCTTCCAGATTCTTGGAGCTGAAACTCTTTGGTTTATGCCAAGTGACAGAGTTTTCAGAGTCCTAAGGCAATATGTAACATCACATAACCTTGTCTGACACACACTAATTTAGCTGTAGGTTGTCCAAAGAGACAAACACAAACCAGGGTCTTATGAAAATCAGGTTACGCCAAGATGGAATAAGAATTTAAGTAAAATGAAAGTACTGTAGACAATGTCTCTACCTTCTGAAAAAAAACTTCAAAAGAGGGAGTAGAGCACATCATCCTTAAGAGATGCTAACATTGCATAAATCACGCCATGCTTGTAACTAGTTAACTGTTGAGAATGACTTATTTGAACACATAGGTTTATGTATTAATAAATATTAACCTAAAATCTGACTCTGAAGTCATCGCTGGTAACATCAACATATGAAAGAGAAAAAATTAATAAACAGGCTTTTGATTTGGATCTGCATGCTGCTACTCCAAAGTTCCTGTGTGCCCAGTCAACTTTAGTGTATCATTTTTTTTTTAGATGATGATACAGACTAATAAATTTTGCAGTTTTATGCCTGCCAGAAAACTGAGTTTTTATATGGACCTGTATTTCTTTATTTTTCCTCGACCTAAGGTAGGTTTAGGGATGAACCTTTTCCCCTCCCTCCAGCAGCCCCAAGATGTATTTCTTTCACACAAAAATTCAGTCTTTTAACATGTAAGAAAGTAGAACCTTGTGCTCCATATGTCTAGTCAGAGAAATTCCTATCCCTGTCCAATTCTACATGCCTGCCTTTACCTACACACACATACACAACCATCCTCATTTGTTGGAGCACTATACTTTCCATTTTCTATGCATTTGGTGGTGTGTAAATGCAGGAGTAGATATGGCTGAGATACAGCACAGAGATTTTGCAAAAGTTTCTGTTAGAATTGCACAAGAAAGAAACAGAATTAGACAAAACAAAAAAATGCTGTTTGCCTTTCCGAGCTTTGGAAATTTTTCCTTTTGATCACTATTTGCCAGGGAATTTGGGGGCCTTTAAAGTATTCAGGGACCTTCACTGACATAGCTTTGCTTTCTGCATCTCTTCTTGAAAACAGCTGGCAAGATAAGTTTTTCCTGATAACCAAGGGTCATCAAGGTTTAGTAACCTTCTATGGACACCCTTGCAACATCACTGCTTTCAACTGCAGCCAAATATGGAATGTGGAGCCAGTTAAGACAGCAGAAGGAGCAGCTGGGCTTACAAATAAAATGGGAGTCTGGTGGATGCTAAAGGTGCTTACACAGAGCTCATAATCTCCTCAATGCAGCTCACAGGTTGCACTGTCCCCAGCCAGCCTCGGGTGAGACACGCTCTCTGCAGCTCGCAGCACTCACGCTTGCCGTGAGGAAAGCACAGAAACAGCAGTGGTGCAACACCAGCCACAGTCGGCCTCAGGCAGGGAAAACCCTTTTGGTGTGGTGGGGAAAGGAGATATTTTTGAGTTCATGTAGTATTTTGAGTTTTCTCTGTAGTCTGAATGAGCCCCTGAACAGTATGAGCATGTGCAAGATGACAACTTCAGAGCGAGCTACCCACTATACCAAGTCTGGTGTAACACATCTGCAGGGATCTCCAGAGCTCAGTCATGCAGCTCCCAGGCTCTGCAGGAGCCTCCACCACCCCTGACACCACGGAACACTCAGGATCAAGTCCCTGCTACTGAACTGCTGCATTCACAGCAGGTGTTCTGTTTTCAAGGTGGCACATTTTCTCATCTGCTTTGTTTCTTCAGTTCAAAAACAATAACTTGAGTTTTGGCAAATTTTCAGTGAAGAGCAGGACTGACTGTCATTGAAAAAAGGAAGCAGCAAGACTCATCTCCCCAGGCACATTCCAAATATTTATATTTTGCCTTTTAAAGTCCACTTCTGTTGTCAGATACAATGTCACTGTTCTAGCAGCAGCCAGAAATACAAGATGGCCTAGAGTTCAAAGCAGGGGAAAAATCAATGCACAGATTTCATTCTATCACACATGTACAATGGTTGGCTGAATTTGCTTCTACCTAACAGCCTGCAAGCCAAACATAGTATTTACAGACTAATTCGCATTTATTTTTAGGTTGGCTAAGTATTCATTGAACAGGGAGGAAATACCTGAGCAAAGGAGCAAGTGACTTGCATCACACACCTGCACCTATTAGATAGGGCAGGTGAAATGTTGACAGTTGCTAACAGTGAAGAAAAATCTGAACACAGAGTTCTTGACTGGGACAAACGTTCAGCAGTGAATAATAATTATCATATTATTTGTTTGCAGCACTTCTGTCCCTAACTTTTACTTGTTCAGCTGATGACCTCAAAAGTAAATCAATTACTTAAGCAAAACTTAGCTTTAATGCTAATTAGCTTTTTTCTAAAAGGAAGTAGCTGCAGGGGACTGTAGTGTCCTCTTGTTTGTCACTGCTCCCCAGTTCACCAGTGCAGCTCTGCCAAGGTTAGCTGCACTCTTATGCTGAAGTTGCCAGAGATAGCTTTGGGACCCACGTGAGAGTAAGAGTGTCAGCACTGTAAATAATCCCCAGTGGTTCCTGGTGATGGCTGTGGAAGGGAGGAAGCTAGGTGCTGTTGGAGTAAGAAGGGCTGACACCTGGCAAGGGGATGGGAAGGTGTTTTTTGTGGAAGGAATTTGCTTAAAATTGTGAGGTTCTCTGAAGGATGTATTTTTATCACTTTTTATCTTAAAGGCTATTGCACATCAGGCTATGAACTACCCCACTGCTGACATCTAAGCTGAGAACACAGCAGCATTGCTGCCATCAGTTGTACCCAGCACAGGAAGCAGTGAATAAGTGGCCATTCAGTACAACATCAGGTCATCTCGATATTTAGAGAATTCATTGCCTATGTTTCCAGAAGAAACATGACTCAGATACATGTGATCAAGAGCATCTGCATAGAAAGTGGAGGCAGATGTTTGCTAGCAGGCAAAGCATAAACTTTAGAAGCAATGAGCTCCATTGAAAAGGTGGCTCTCTGAGTTTCTGGAAGAAACAATCTTTTCTGACTACTGCTGTAACTGCAAATAAGGAATTACAGTTGCAGTGTCATGCAAACTAGAAAGAACATTAGAAGGAAAAATTAGTACTTTCTGTGATTCTTCTTAAACAGAATATGCTGGGTGTTCAGTCTACTAAGTAACTACAGTGTAGGTGATCTAGAATGAAACATGGTGTTAAAAGACAGAATGCTGTAACTGAACTTCTTTGTTATTTACTTGTTTGAAACACAGAAACTGTCCTTTCTTCATGTCTAAATTCTCTGGTCACAGACACATTGAGGCAGCCAAGACATTATAATGAAAAAATCCCTTTCACTGCATAAACACACTTAATTTTTATCTTAAGCTTTGCTCTGGTATCCCTAAGTCTGCATATATGTTACCTATGAGATACTGAAATTCTATAGTAACAGGCTGAAGAATAGACTACTGAAATGTAGATAAATCATTTCAATGATAAATCATTGTGGGGGAGTTTTGTATTTTTTAGTCTAGCTGTACATTTGTGCAGGGTTATATCATCTTATCATTTACAACTTTTTTTCTCTAATATTTTTTTCCAAAACATAACACTACAAATGATGCTTCTTGCTCTCTACAGCTATTGTATAGCCTTCATAATTTTGAGCTATCTGATGCTTGTTCTCACAGCCTATTAGTGGATTTGGCTAGATGAATGCTTTTTTTCTATTCCTGCAATTAGTTTAATAAATACAATTGAGACAATACAATACTGAAACATTGGTTCTTTATGTATTTTTAAAATAAAAAGATAAAATGTAGCTGTAGCTTCAGAGCAGCCTGTTTCATTACCTTAACTAGCCCTCCTCCTTTAACTGTGTTAAGAATGGATATAATCAGCTGTGTGTATTGTTAGTCTTCTGAAGGTAACATAAACATTTATCACCATAGAAAATTGTGGAAAATAGAACTATTCACTGATAGTAGTTCTCAGTTTAGAGTTTCAAACAGAAACTTGCCTGAATCACTGACTTAAATTTCATTTTCATGTGATTAATGTTATGAGGGATCAGCTTGATCTGAGCTTTATTCCCAGAAAACATCTCCCACTTCTGTATAGTGAAATTCATCTTTTTGCTTGTTCATCTGAGCTTGTTCTTCCCAGCAGTAGCCTTCCGTCAGTGGGCAAAAATTATGTCCAGTGGAGGCATCAAAGACAGCACTCCTTGGGTATCCAGTGAAGCCAAATGCAGTGGTTTCCTTATCTCTCCTGGGAGCTCTGCATCTTACTCCAACAGTACTAATGATTTCTTCACAGAAGAACCCTTCAGCTACAAATAAAGACCAGCCTATTGGAGCATTGAAAGAAAAGAACATTCTTTGCCTTATTTTGTTAAGTTTCATGAAAATCTGTGAGATTTGGCTGCTGCTTTCTACAGTTGACATCTTTCAGCTTCATTAGGATTATCTGGTATTAGTTCATAAGTAAAAACACGTTTTCACTCACTGTGTCTTTTTCTGTCAATGATAAGTGCCAGCTACCTTCTCCTTCATTGCTGACTTCTCTGTCTATGGCAAACAAGTGATACAGAAATATTGTTGAGGCAGTAATACATTAATAAGTATATACACTACTAACTTGTCTATTCTTTTCTTTCCCTTCTGAAACATCACTACTATGCAATAAGCACTCAGCAGTGATTTCAACATCATTGGAAGCAAAAAAAGCTGAATCATGTTATATGAATAAGCAGATACCCTTCACTTTTACAATAGCACTAACTTCTGATGGAAGTTGTGGAATCTTTGGCTTTGATGTTACAAGAGAAACTCCAAAGGACACAGATGGTGTTATTTCCTGTAGGTGAAAAACTGGTGGATCTTCATTTCAAACCCATATTGGTCTGATGGGCTAACAAGCTGCTGTTTGAAGTCTTGCATTTAGTCCTCTCTCCTGATCTGTTTTTTATTGCCTGAGTAAAGGGAGGTTTGCTTATTGGCATACTCCAGGCTCCTGAGTTTTATTCTGCTTTTTACATAATAAGTTCTTTGTCCAGAAAGCAAAGAAATGTGATGACTATAGCTTTTGTTCCAATGTCTGGGCTGGGTTTTGGGCCATTAAGACTCTTTTCAATTGCAAGATCCTGTTCCCTCAGGCTTTTTTATATAATGGGTGATAAAGGAGTTGGAAAGCAAATTTATTGCCTCTTTTTCTTAAAGGCTTTCCTTTTCATCCTTGATAGTACTAACAGGACCTTTACTGCTGAAGCTATTGGATTTCTCTTGAGTGTCTTATTCCTTGGTGTCATTAACAAGATAAGCTATCCTTTCCTAAATCTCCTCCTCCTGTTCACTTTCAAGGGTCATGTTTTTGCATGGCTTCAATGTTAATGTGGAGAAAGTTCCCACTGAGAATAGGGAAACTCTACAGACCATCTTGGATTAAAAGTGTACTTATTGGTCATGGATCTTCATGTATCTTTTCTGTGGGTATCAGATATTGCAGACGGCCAAAAAACTTCCAGTGAACCAAAAAGAACTGGAGCTGCTTTTATGTCACGTGATATTCCTCTTCTTTCTTTTACCCAGGTTTCTGTCTCTCTATTTTCAGTTTGGAAACCCAGCATTGTGCCCAATATTCATGTGTGGACTATTTCTGATGACTTCACAGTTTCATAATGACATTGAGCAACAGCTGACATCTATCTGCACAGGCTGCAGCCATTTCTATTTCCAGACTGTCTTTATTCCGCTTAGTTAACAATGATACAGCAAATTCCTAATTCACTACCAAGAGTGAATGAAAAAGACCAGTCTTTTAAAAAGACTGGGCAAGAAAGAAAATAAGTTTTCTACTTTCTAAGGGCATTGCTACCTATCTATGCTTACAGGGATCATAATGACTATTCAAGGAGTGAAGATATTCAGGGAAATATGAAATCTGTACCCATTTTCCCATGTATTAGTCTAGCAATGAGGAGTGATCGTTAGAGATCAAAAGGGAACAGCTATGCTCAGGGAGATTTCAACCTTCCTGAGTCTAGGATGTAAGTATAAAGTAAACAGATCTGCCAGTGGAAAAATTAACACTGCCCTGATTAAAAAAAAAAAAAGTCAACCTAACAGCCTTCATAAAAGCCAGAGGAGTCACCTCTTTGCACATACAGCAGTGACAGAGTGAGACAAACCTTTTGCCTACCCCTCTCCCTGGCTATCCCTCCTCAGTAGCGCTGAAGAAGTAGGACCAGATGATGACCACAGGTCAAAGCAGGTAGGACACACCTCATGGTCTGACCTTTTGCTTCCATTTGCTGTCAGCAGAGGAGCTGGACTGCGCTTCATCAGTACTCAAACACTAGCATGTATGTGGTGAAACTAAAAAGAATCCCAAAGCCCCCAAGTCAAATGAAAGTCCCTCTTTCCTCAGCTCAGCTCACCCAAATGAAAATGCAGGATGTCTCAGACACAGAATTAAGGCTCTCATGTTTCAGCATTTGCTCTCCTTATTGCATGCATTGTTCTAGTGACACCACAAAAACATTTAAAAATCACATTTTTAACTTACTAGAACAACACCAATACAGCTTCTTAGTAGCCCAATTATGCAGAGGCCAACAAATTTAATGCCCACACTTCTAAAATGCCACATTTTTGAAAGTACTGTGTCTTGTAAAACTTATAATAGATTTTTTTTTCTCATTACTGTAATAATGCTTGCTTTGCTTTCAGAAGGACCAAAAGAACATAATTCAAATGGATGGAAACATACAGACCGAGATTTTCAAAGTGGCCAACAGAAGATAAGCATGTCTCTTGCAGTGCTCTCAATACAACCTGGATGCTTCCCTCTTCGAGAGGATTTTCATATCACAACAGCAGCTTGCTGTTTGAAACGCTGGGAGAAGACATAAGCAATGAGAAAAAGGGAGGGTATTTTATGTTTTTCGATTTTCCTAAATCAGGGTCAATGGCAATGGCAAGATGATCAGTTCTGATTTATCATTAGCATGCAAAACAGAAAAAATGAACAGATAAGCTGTCCTTTGAACAGCAATAAAAGGGCATTAGCAAACCCTTGCAAATTTTGTTTAACATGTATCATTGAAGGAATTTCGTTATGACCCTGAATATACATTGTCTTCTCTCATTATTTTTTTCCTCATTCGAGTGAGCAACCTCCATCGCCGAGCTCATCCTTCTTCTGTCCCATTCCCCCCCCCCGCTCGTTCTGCTGGAGCAGAAAATGAACAGAGCTCCATTTGTTCGCCAGTGCCAGCAGCAGCAGCAGAGGCAGCAATGTCAGCCCCGCAGAAGCAGTCCCCTGCCTCCATGTCCCTGGGTGAGGGGACACCTTGCATTTTTGAAAATCATTCCTATGAGGGAACAGGGTTTGTGAAGGTCTCAAGTAAGCAATGACCTCTTTTAAAGAGCGTAGAAATATTGAAAAACAAGCATTTTAGAACCACAGCATATCCAGAGAGATTAAGAAGTTTGCTATCTTCCCTTCACAAAGGGAATGGAAACAACTTGCAGGGGTGTAGGCTTCAGTCCTTTGTGGTGCTCCAGGCACACCTGCAGTAGCATGACTTTCATTAATGCAATCTTAAAAACAAGTTGTTCAGCTTTCCTGACCCTGCTCTTTCCAGAGTTTCATTCTTCTGGTAGCTGGGAGCCTTCCTCATTTCCAGCTTAAAAGCACTCATTGTCTGTTCACAGTCATATGTTGCTACTCAATTTCCTCTTGTTTGCAGGTAGGCTACCATCTTCCCCTCAGAAAACATGATCCCATCTCCCTCACAGACAAACACCTTAATCACACTCTACCTTTCTTTGCTGGGCTACAGAAAGCAAAACTTATCAGTTTCACCTTCTCAGATAAGATGATGAAAAAAAAATGGAGAAATTAATAGCTGGGATTTCTTTTGCCTAATCTTTTGAACAAGCTTGAACTGACCTGCCTTAAGTATGTATGGCCACAACTGTCAAAGTATCCCAGGTGAAATCTCACTTAAAGCATGTATTACCTCTACTGGGGGACAGGTCATCAGATAAATCCTCCAAGGCCTTCTATCTTCTGATCTTTATGTTACCCTCATAACTCCTCTTTTTCCCCCCCAGAAAAGAGGAGCCCTTTGTGGTTATACTTTAGGCAGCTTGCAATGCCCAGGTAGGGAAACACCCATCTGTATTCATTAGGAGACAAGCCTGCTTCAGCAACATTAGAGGTTTGCAAATTGAACTCTTAAGAGTGCTAGGCAAGCCGAAACCTATCTGCTACTGAAGCTGTTATTTCACTAACTTGTTTATTCAGAATATCTCCTAGTTGCATGTTTTGAGTCCTCCCATCATACAGATGTCCTCCATGCTTCTGCTTTGTTTTTTTCTTCATTGTCAACCTCTGTAGAAACACTATCAGCAATTTCTGTAGGGTAGGGAAATTTTCATAAAGAGTCTTAAGATCAATGTTGGCTCAGCACAAGTTTAATTTAGAACATGTGATGGGTCTGACTCACACTGTGCTATTCGTGCCATCCATCCCTAATTTGGAACAAGCCTAGTAGTTTAGTTATGACCTGAAAATGTCTTAAGACAAATTATATATAGCATTTTAAAAATATTTATGTTGTTAAAAATGGTCATGAACATCACAGTCCCTCAAGTGATGCACAGGTTCACAATGGGGATGTTTCTGTCTGAAGCCTACAGCGAGCACCTTCACAACACCTGGACCTCTCTGCACATTACATTCATGCCCATGTACAACAGACTGAGCTTGACATGCTTCTCCCAGGTTTCCTCAAAGGATTGTCTTTGAAAGAATACACCAAAGAGCAGAAGTGCTCTCTGATCCAAAAGGGGCTTTGCTGAGATTAGATTCTCTCAGCACTCCAATATCTTTATCTCTGGTCATGCAGGTAAGAAAACATTCCTGGTCAGCCACAGCAATGAGACCTAACAGCAGGGTGAACAGGCATGTGGGGAATGCAGGCAATGTTATTCTCGTCTGTGATCCAGAAATTGGCTTTAAGACTTAGTGAGAATAATCACTCTGACCTTTGTTTCTAAGTTCTTTGAAAAAAGCCACCAGTGAGGACACCAGGCATTTAGCAGGTGCCATCAGACATCAGCATGCTGGGACAAAAATTTCACTGCCTCTCCTACATGGCATCGTGCTGAGCAGGAATTCAAAACGAGACACCTGGGTGAGGATGGGAGGGAGCCACAGGTCAAGTGGTGAAGTAGTCACAGCCATGCCTCGCCAGCACTGTGACCTGCCAGTCCCAGAGAAAAAGTATCTACACCAGACTGACCTGGACTTGGCTCTGACATGATGGGATATGAAAGGAGGAATACAGATAGCTGGGTAGCATGTTGCCTGGTACCACAACTGCATGTCTGGAGGATGAAGAGGCAAGCACGAACCCTTTGCTAGATAAAAGCCTTGCAGCTTTACAAAGCTCACATTCTTCATTTGAAGTCTGGCTGTCTCATATGAGATAAATGAGCTTAAGTAAGGTCTATGTTTAAAGCCCACAAACGTAAAAAAGATTTCTAATTAAGCATTTCTTTTGCTGAACCAGGCCTCTTGTTTGCAAGGAAGGAATCTGTTGGAGGCAGGCAGCGGGCACCCTGCTACCGTATTTACATTGGGCTGCTTGTCTGCAAATAGCAATGGGATGTGCCTTGGAGGCAGCCTGTGGACAGGCACAGAAAAGGAAAAGCAGAGGAGACAGAAGAGAAGCAGGTATTTGAAGTTTACAGACTACTGTGGACTGAAAAAAGGGCAGTTAAATAGGAGGCAGGATGACAAGGTGAAGGGACAGGAGCTGTCCAGGGCCACCTACAGCAGTGCACGGGAGGCCCCAGCCAAGGCCTGAAACAAAAAAATCCACAGTTTAAAATAAATATGTATAAACAAAGAGCCAAAAACAGACAGTACAAGATGAGATTGATGATTCTTGATCCTTTAGGGTTCAGCTTGGCAGACTGCAGATGCCAGACTGTTGATTATGGTGCTGCATCACTGCACTGCCACGCAGGGATTCAGTGGAAGACAAAAAAAGGATTGAATTGAGTGCAGCTCCTTATTTTTATATCCTGTTTCTCTCTTTCTCAATGGTTGTTTTCTTTCTTTCACAAAGGAATTGCAAAACAAAGGGATATACACAGAAGATTTGAGGTTATAGAATCTTATCTGGCCAAAACAGAAAGAAGGAAAGTGTAGAGGTATCTGATTCTAAATGTCAAGAGACTATAGAGGCACTATTCTTCATGGAAAGCAAACGAGAGACACTCATGCTTGCAGTTGCCTTTGAAACCAACTCCCAGAAGTTGCAATAGTAACCTCTTGCAAAACACCTACTAATCCTTTCCTGTAATTGTTCCAACCTGTCTGTGCATCCCTCACCCCTATGCTGTGTCAACAGCAAAGTAGAACACTGCTTAGGGTTCCCTAATGCTATAAGCGTGTTAAGAATGAAAAAACCCAAACCAACAAACTCAAATATTCTTTGTTCTTCTGGCTGCAGAGAGAACCACTTCCCTGTCCAGCCAATTTGCTTATTTCTTGTCATAGCACTCCATACTCAGAGTTCTCAAGAGACTGTATTCATATGTAATGGTTTCACATGCTGCTACTATTCTCTGTTCTTGAAAAAAGGTCAAGGATATTAGCAAGTAATATTTTTTCCTCCACTTATTTCTACAGTTAAGCACAGGTTATCCTTTATCACCAGATGGACAAGTATTGATTCTTCTCAATGCTGCTCTCAATACAGAACCTGATGGCCTTCTCATTAAGCTAAACTTGCACTGGCATGCCTCCTTTGTCTACTTTAGGCTTTCAGCAGAATGACAGAGGAAAAAGTTTCTAGTTTGCTGTTCAGCAAGATATTAGTGATGAAATTATGGCCCTGCAGTCCTGACTGTAGGCATTTCAGCCCTTCTAGTGCCGTGAAAAGCTTTCATAACCCAGGACTTCTGGGATGTGCTGGTATTTCTGAAGCTGAAGATGTCAGGCTTTTCACTTTCAGACAGCTTGATTTAAACCCCTCTTTCTTACCACTCATTCCCTCTTTCAAGTTTCTGGATGCACACAGAATATAACAGACTCATATCTGCAGATGACTGCAAGCACAACCAAAGCCTTGGAGCTCAGTCACAAATATGTAACTTCACATGAGGTTTCCTTGACAAAATCCTGAGGCAATGATTGTGCCTTCGTTAGCTATTTTCTCCTCAGTGATGCAACCACCCACAAAGTGGTAGGAGCTTGCAGCTGACAAAAGCAGCATGGCATGATTTGGAAAAGCTAGCCCACAACGACACTGGCCTTTTCTAGACAGTGACTCAAAGCTCACCGACAGGTCAAACCTAGAAGAAGAAAATGTCAAGCAGGATACCTGCTCTGATTTATCATAAATTTATATTTAAAGAGAGAAACACTGGCCTCTGCACAGTATCAACAGAAAGAAGCCACACTACTTATATATTAAATTCAGAAGGCACTGCTGACGAAAGCTCTTCCCAAGACTATTACAATGCTGGAGCATGTCCTAACCAGTAGAGCGTTGACTGCATCTCAGAAAGCTCATATAAGAGCAAGACTGAATGCTGAAAGGTCGTCATGCTTTCATGCTTTGAAATAAAACACTCTGAAGCAAAACGACTGCCCACAAGTATATAAAGAACAGTGGTGTAGTGATCAGGAGCACTCTCAAGGTCACATTTTGAAAAGATAAAATCCATGAACAAAACCATTGATTCAAAAACAAAACAGCATTTGCACATGCAACATGTAACCAGCGGTGGATCAAACTATAAGCAACACATCAGGTACATGTGCAGTTACTGCCCATCACCCTATTTCCCTGACCAGTTAGTTTTGCATATAAGTCAACAGTAATCAAGACAGTGCTTTAGCACCACTCGGTGTATAAGTCTCCTAAAAAGGCAGTCTCCTGCTCACAACACACTATGTACATGTGCATGTGTGTCTTAAAGAAGCATGTGAAAAATGTGTTTACCTGTGACAAAAGAAGCTTTCAGTGGATGACTACCTTTGGTGTTTTAATGAGCTGAAAAATGTTGTGTGGTTTGGATTTTCTTCCTCTTTTAAAGTGAATGCTTAAGATTACAAAATTGTTATGACCCAACATAACTACAGGGGAAGCTGACAGTGCTGTCACACTAAATTTGGAGGTGTACATTACCAATTGTTATGTGCTACTGAAGTGCAGTGAAAAATGAACAGAGATGTCAAGTACATCAGCTGGCATTTTCACTTCTGTTGGGCACAGCTGGTGGCTGGTTTGGACTCCTCTTCTTAGCTGGTCTCTTGGGCTGAGTGGGTTGCAAATAATTCTAATGTTCAAAGTCATCTCCAAAATGCCACAGTGGGGGAGGACGGGAGACGGACTGATGGAATAAATTACCCAAGCCAGTAATGGGATGACGGCAAAATGGATGGACTCCCTGGCAGCAATTAGGGAGAGGTGCTGCACTGCAGCCCCAGTCTGGTAACAAAGCCACAGAGGTGTCTGTATAACTCATACATTCCAGTGCCCATGGGACAACCAAGCAAAGGATCCAAAGAACTGAACTGGAAAGGCAGTCAGAAAGGGTAAGTGAGAAAGGTCAAGAAAGGGTGCAGGGCTGTGGCATACACCATATGGGACCACAGGAATGAAACCTCCCCTATGCTTACCAAGTCTTGTCTCACTAAGGCAGCTTATACCTTTAAAAAATTCAGCAAGCCTCCAGCTAAAAAGCAGAGTTAAGATCTCCCTTACTTCCACACTGAGGACATATCAACACTCCATTTTCTCATAGTGGAAAGGTTCCTGCATTTTGGCAAGCTCATTTGGTTTGGATTTTTTGCCCTCAGCTCTGCCAGGGAGACCCTAACACAGTGTATTGCTCACCCAGGTAGCAAAGGGCATGCTGCCTCCAGTGAATGCTTCCAAAACGAACACGACAAGGATTCACAGACAATACTTCTACTAGCTAGGTAGCTCTGGTTTCTCTCCCTAGCAAGTACTCTCTGCATGCTGAATCTGGGAGGCAGCATGTGAAAAACAGGGTGCTGTGAGAAAACTGTATCATGACAGTCAATTCTTAATAAAAGAAATTCCTCACCTCCGAGTTGCAGGCTTTTATTTTTCACCTTAGTAAAAGCCCATAACTACAATGCCCTTCCTGAGTGCACTGAACACCTTTGAGGAGGATGTGGTTCTCAAGCTGCTTGTCTCCCTCATCAGAAAATGCGGTTTTCAGGTTTTACCCATCATGTACAGCACTTTACAGTGATCACAGCAATTTTTCTTTTTGGTGACCCAAGGAATTTGAGCCTATGTAAAATACCACCACTACCACTACCACCTAACGCTGTCAAAAGGTCAGCACTCTTTGTGCCACATTTTAGAAGAAAGTAACGCGTGAGAGGGAAAAACTTCTGCTTTTTAATTGCAAAATCATCAACAAATCTTTTCAGTTTAAAGTGTGTTTACCACCCCAATCTTTCTCACCACTCCTGCCCACATTCTTCTCCACAGCAGTAACTTAGCCAACCTCATTTCCCCTTTCCTCTCCTTCATGACCACACCACAGTTCATACAACTGCAGATGGTTATCAAACTCCCTTTTCCGCCCAAGCTATAAATGCTTCACTTCTATAATCTTTCCTCTTGCGTAACTGACATTTTTCCCCCTCTCAACAGAACCAAAAATGTGAAGTGTCTTCCCACCCTGTGATTCTGCTAACAATTCATTTTCTTTTCAAATGGCCTAAAGGTTTTTTAATTGGTGAGATGTTGACAGAGGAAATGGCAATGATGGACTTGTTCAAGAATCTGTCTTTCCTCTGCAGGACAGCAGATTTGAGATCAAGGCTGCCAAGTTCTAGGAGCATGTTGCGATGCTGTGGCAAGGAAAGCCTTTCTCTTGTGGAGCGAAGCTGCCAGAGGTGGATCAGAGGCTACCTCACCTTAGCTACCCATGGCTACAGGAACAGCAGCTACTGTATACTAACACAGAAGTTACAAAAATAAAGTATTGATCACTGGTGTGCAGCAGAAGGAAGGAGGGGTGAGCAGAAAGTGAACAGGAAAAAGAGCCCAATAAAATCTAGACATAAACCCTGAATTTTCAGGGAAGTAGATGTCAAACACCATCTTTCAAAAAACAAGGGAAGAACACTGGGTGATGTTCTTATACCTACACATGCTGCACATCTGACTTGATGAAGGAAAAAAATCAGTCCTGGCTGGCAGGCACCACTGCATTCTTCACCCAGCACAGGCTAAAATCATGCCAGCACATTAAAGCTCAGGTGTAGCCTGCATCTGACTTCATTAACTAATTTAAGTACAAAACACAGGTAAGAAGGCCAGAAGACAGACCATCTCCCAGCCAAAAGCCTTTCAAATGTATTTGTCAGCAAACAGATTAACACATGCTTTGGTTCGGTGAGCTTTCAGCCCCACAGAACCCTGCACCTTAGGGAATGTTTACAAGGAGTTGGAAACAGCTAACAAAAAAAAAAAACCCAAAAAAACCCTGTATGCTCTCTAGCTCCTGTGCACGTGATTTTTCTCTGCACCTCCACTGAAAATTTTCTGGGCTGCAAAAATTGAAAAGGGTTGGAAAAAACAGCCTTAACAATGCAGAAATACTATGTGAAGCAAAACACTTGAAAATAGCGTCTTGCGGTTTATCCACGTCCCACACTAAAAGCTGAACTCTTGCTGAACCACTACATCAGTAAAGCAAACTGGACATGTTGGGCAACAGCGACCACCCTTTCTCCAACAGTAACACTCCAGCCAAAACAGGAACAGTGAATTTTTTGCATCATCTTTGGGAAAATAATTAAAATGGCACTTGAGATTTCACGCCCTTGTGGCACTTATTTTTCAAAAAACTGCTCCTTACTCTCCAGTACTTTTCCTTTGTCCTTTTTTAGAACGCTCTTGCAAAGGCTGTGGAAATCAACTGTGCTACTGCAAATAACAATACTGTACTTCAGCCCTCTTTGGAACAAAATGCATACACCTGGAATTATTCTTTGTTAATGTTTCATGCAGGTTCTTTTATTCTGCATTACATCAGAAGGGAACTCATCAAGAAAAATTACAGATTTAGAAAAACTCTATAGCAAGGTAGTGAAGTCCTGTGGAAAATCTGAAAGAGAGGTGATACCACAGAGGAGACAGAACATGGGAGAATTGCAGAGCTTTGCTGTTTTGGACACTGAAGTGCACAGGTCATTTACATGTCTTATTCTTAGTGGTTTTTTTTAAATTCTCTATCTAATGGTTATCTGAAGAGACAGTGGTGGTGTCTAAAACCATAGCCACAGCAATATCATGTCAGTAGAAAATCAAGCAAGCAGAACGAAGTGCAATCTGATGATCTAATTGCAATTAACATTCCTGTTTCCCTCACCCCAAAATCCACAAGTTTCCAAGTACAAAGAGGATGAGGTAGCAATGGCTGATTAAATTAGCTTGTTAAAATCTAAGATAGTTACAAATTTCCCATTTTTTTAAAAGAAACACATGTTCTGATATGTCATTTAAACTGGAATTGAGCTCAGCAGCAATCTCTGTTATTTAAAAACATCACAGATTTCTCAAAGTAGCTGCAAAGCAAAATCTGTTTGGAATTGCTCAGTTTTATGCATGGAGTTTTCTGCATGAGCTGGCAGATATATTTAAATTTTCTATTTATACAGCAACTTACATCCATGTTTTACAAATATGAAGGAATATACTTTGTAACTGCCTTGTGAAACATATCACTATTTTAGAACTGATGAAACTCACACAAAGACAGAGAAATGTCTTGTCTAGAATCAAGATAGGAACAGATAGAATTTGCACTTTCAGAGCTGGAGCCTTGAATGTATGCCTTCTTTGCATACAAAAAGACACTTATCTTCAGTCATAAGATTGGCCATGTCATATAAGCCTTTGTATACAACCAAGTTCCGCAGGCAGCAGCAAAATGAGCAATGATTAAAAAGAAATCAGTTCAGACCAAAGCAAATATGCAGAGAAATCAGCTTTCTTGGTTTTGGAAAAAGGCACCCAAAAGAAATAAACAAGAAAAGCCCCGAAATAAATCAAATGGTCAGTTCACTTCACAACCAAGAGTTTTATTTCAGGGATTTCTCAACATGATGTAGAATACAGTAGTGGTTCAAACCCCTTTCAAAATTTCAGTTTCGAACCCATGTTTTAAAATTAGGCTTGGGGTATTTTCAACTCCTGATTTCAATTCCTGATGCTGTCTTAGTCTTCTAAGTTTTCACTGGCTTAGGGAGAAGTCAATTTCCCTATCTCTGAAACAAGCATGAGAAGTATTTGGTTACCCCATGCAAGTTTTCCAGTGGATATCCAATGATATTATGACTGGAGTATCTCGAGAGAGGGCCCTCCAACCTAGAGACTGGGAACTGGGACCACTTGGCAAAGTTGTAAATGCTCCTTGTCTCCACTGCATGAGTTAGTCTTCTGGTAGGGAGAATCATTTCCACCCCAAAAACTCAAAAGTTTTATTTTTTAGCAACCTGGTGGGCAAATATCATCTGAACTTACAGTTTCCAGATATTAATTAAATTACTTCATCAAAAGGTGGCTGGTTGGTGCTGCATGGCGTTGTTTTTCCCTCCCTCCTTCTAACCTGTCCTGGAAATAAGTTATCTCTACAGCTATAGATGGCCAACTCCTTCATACATGCCTAATGGGTATCATGAAGTGCAAAACCTGCCAGTTCTTAACAGTGATGCATAAGAAAGTCCAGAGAAGTCCTTAGAGACAAGCTGACACAGCCATGGGAGGTGGGAGGCAGAGAACTGGATGGTTTTGTGAAGGAAAGAGAGAGCAGGATGAAAAAAGGAAAGGTACTGACAAATGAAGCAAAACAGGTCCTAGCTCAAGATTATGTATTTTACATTACGGCAACATGGAGCACTGCAGGGAATGGACACCTCATTAGTAGGTTCATTCTCATAATTTCTAGTACCATGTAAAATCTCCAGTGGTGATAGCCCCAGTGCTCCTCATAACTGGTGTATTTTGTACCTTAAGTGCTACAAAATGCAAATACATATTGGTTTAGCTGCCAGAAGTAAGTCTTTGTCACCTTTAAGATCATTACTGCTTTGTTGAGACTTGGCTTTCATCTGCAAATGTTTTATGAGATCTTTGACTTCTTCCCAGATCTCAGCATGCACTGCTTGCTGTGAAATGCCAGCAAATGCTCTGTGTGAGTGGTGAATGCAATGCCTGGTGTTTAACGCCTGCTGCAACTAACACAGACATAGAAGCCTAATTAATCTCTTGGGAAGTCTCAAGAGTTGTCCACGTGGCCTAGAGCCCACCTAGAACTAGTGTCAAAACCCTCAGTGCTTGGCAGATGACCATAGAGCACCTAGGGCTGGAGGGTGGCATGCACAGGGAAATAAAGCTGCACTGCTCACAAAAAAAGTCTCTGGAGACAGAACTGAGGTACAAATTCTTAAAATTACTACTTGAGGTGTTTGTGGTTTGGTTTTTAATCCTTCATAGAGGGTCTCACTTGGATTTGCTCACTCTAAACAGGAAAGTTGGATGTATTTCAGTGGTCGTTCTAGCTATTTCCCTGACTATCTGGCTTGCGAATTCTGCAAGAGAAACCACTTCAAAATAATACCATGGAAAATAATAACAACAACAAAAAATTCTATTGACAGCATACTCTGTATATGTTTTCTTCTTCACCAGAATTTTATCTAAATTTAATTTAAAATGCTGCGTAGTTCACATTCATTTAAAATAAATAGGACATTTCCGTCAGCATATCCTATTAGTAATGTGGCTGTGGTAATAACATACAGTCATGCTGTATACCAATTATAGGACCTCGTTAACGTTCTTGTTTATATGGTACTAAAGTCCTACACAATTTAAACGAGTCCCTGACCTCTTACAACATCAATAACAGGAGTACTTTGCACTCATACAGCACCTTTCATCTCAGAGTGCTTCTGACACATGAATTTTCATTACATCTACACACAGGTAGGCGTCTAGGCACACTTCAAAGGCAGGAAAACTGTGCCATGGAAAGGTTACACAACTTGGCACAAATCCCTGGTGAACAGCTGGGAATGTGAACTCTCCCATTACTTGTTTTGAACGTCCAGACAATAATGCTTACCCCAAAACCAAGCTTCATAAGGCATTAATCAAAATGTTTAACCCCCTACCAAGTTTGCAAATGGCATGGGCAGACAATAAGCTCACTAATTCTTTTTGATACATTATTCATGACTTGTTTTCCTTTTCTGGCAACTTTCTTTTTTTGAAGTTAAAAAAACCACAAAAACTCCCAATCAAATACAAGAAAAAACCCAGGAATTACTGCAAAATAATTTGGAATCCAAAACACATAGCATTTCTTTATGGCTTGTCTGTTGGATCTCAAACACTACAACGTGGGCAAGGTATGACAACTTCTGTGCAGGACCAGAGCACCTGAGTGACCTCCAAAAAAGTAGCAGCAGGGCTGTGTTTCCTTGATTTTAGTTTCCAAGGGCCCACAAGCCACTGAACACCATGTCTGCACACATAAATTGTGTCGGCAAGTTAAACTGACCGGGCAACAGTTACTGACAGCAACCCAAACTAATCTAGGGGCTGGATACATGATAGCTACAAAGTTAAAAAAAAAACCCAAACAAAAAACCCCTCCTAGAGCTCCCATTGATAATTACGGGACTGCTGCAGACAGGCCTTGAGATCAAAACACTGCTCTCGGCCTGGCCTTTGCCACCCCAGAGCACCAGAGAGAGTTACCAGCCACGCTTGCAAACTGTATTTAGCGCTGCCTGGGGTTGTTTTCGTGCTTCTGACAAAGTCAGTGAATTCATGCACACCTCAGTTTTCCCCCTTTGTAATAACGCTGATGCAAATGCACACTCATGTTACAAGCCAGGCCACCACAACATATGTATGCAGCTCTGAAACTGTGTTAAAAGGAAAACTGATGTGGGTGGATTTTTGAGCCCACGGGGTAGTGATGCTGTTATTTGCTGGTTGAGTTGTTTGAGGTTGTGTTGTTCTCCATCACATGGAAGGCATTTATTTATTTATTTCTAAGCAAGTACATCCAACATTTTTCAAGGGAGCCAGAATTTTTAATGCAAACTCTGCTCTCCAACGACTGAGCACTAAATAGAACAGTAATTATTGTGAATCTCAGGGTAAGATGTTGAGAGTTGAATGCTCTCAACAGCAGCATAAAAGGGACCATCTCTCTTCTGGTGGTGTCAAGCTCTTGGGATGAAAATGCTCTGTTGTGTATATTTGTGTGTGCATGGATATACCTAGAGAAAAATATATAAGTAGATGTGTGCACATGCACACAGACACACTGACACACAGAGACACATATTTGAGTGGAGAAGGAGCAGTCAGCCAAAATATTTGGGATTTTTTCCTGAAGGTCATACTCTAAGAAGAAAGCTATGCAGTATTTAATTTCATAAAAGCCATACAGCACTGTAAATAAACTGGAAAGGGGTTGCAGAAGGAAATAAGAAAGTAGGTTAGAAATGGTTTCTCTCCCTAATATTCTGGTAATTTACCTGGTCATGAATCAGGACTATCTTTTTTAGGTAGAGGAAAAAAAAACCCAGGTATTTGTCTAACAGACTTTATGAGGTGAAGAAATGAGGTCGGCTCACTAGATTGCAGTAACTCTGTAATATAGCCTTGTCCTAAGGCGTTGTTGGATTAGAGTCCAGGGGTCAGTAGGAGGCTCTTCACTGGCTTTAGCGGTTCTGGAAGTGACTTCAGGAGCTGAGCTTATTAGTTCTTAAGCATTGCGCCAGCATTTTTTACTTCCTGTAAACTAAACAGACTTGCCATACCAAGCATCTTATATGGGGCAATGGTGACAGCCTTAACCTACGTTCTGCAAACATTCTTTAGCCTTACTGTAAATTTCCCTTGAAGTAGCAGAAAACCTAGAGACAGCTGCATACCAAGGATCTAGTAATTTTCTAGTGATGTTTGTTATTGACTACAACTACTCAACACCCAGAAAAGCCTCTCAAGGTAATAGAGAAAAAAGGTGTGATTCTCTTTGTTCCTCAATTTTCAATCTCAGGTATCTAATAGTATAAGGTTTTGCTAAGAAGGCTCTGCTTTGAACACTCCACTTCCCAATGCTCTTCCCACCTGAGGGAGCAATGTATGAATACCATACATCAAAAGGGTTTATGACTTACAGCATTTCTTACACATCTCTTCTTCCCTTCTCAGGCAAGGTCCATTCTCTCCCTAATTTTTTTACAGTCACCTCTTACTTCTGACCTGTAGTTCTCCTGTCTCTTTTACAGTTTTGTCCAGAGCAAGTAACATTACTTCACACAAATTTTATTTCCCTTATCATTCTTAGAAATCTTTGTTATCTGCAGGATACATTCACAGGAGCGGGTATGGCAGCCTATGCAGAGCTATCTGTTGGCACACCCATTCTTCTATGTTGCTGCCATTCAGCCCTGACATAAAAATTATTATGATTTTGTAAAGCAGAAAGGTGACTGGCTCAGCAAGTCAATGTACTTTCAGCCTCCCAAGTCCAACAGTAATGTCCTACAAGTGCAAAAAGTAACTTCATGTATTACATAAAGGAAAATAAAATCACTGGCCTTTTGTCTGCAAGAGGAACCCTTCAGACCTGGTGTAGCTCTGTCGCTGCTTCAGTTTCCTGATTTCCATATAGGTAAGGCTGGTACAAAAACTATCTTTTCACTTTCTGCTCCTGAAAGAAGCTAGAGTTCTAGCAGGCTGGATTTCTCCCTTTTCAATTAAGTACCTCTTCAGGCTGCCATCTGAGACAAGGGATAACCCCAGCTCTCCTGAAGGGCCAATCCTGTGACTTGGCTTTCAAACAAAACACATTTTCTAAGATATTTTTGTCCCTAATGCTGTCAGAGTTGCTTAAATGTTTACATGTATCATCCACAGATTAACATCCCTCCTGTGTCACTGGTACCCAGCCAGGCAGAAGGCCTCTCACTTATAAAATTACTTGCAAATTTTTGAAATCCTGGTTCAGAGCACACTGAAGTCAAGGGGATGTTTTTTTATAGGCTGACATTTAGCTTGAATCAAGCTGACCTTGTATGAAGCAAACTGTATGAATGCACCTGTCATACTCAGTTTGCTGAGTGCACTGCTTTCAATTTAACTTCTACTGTATGTTATTAACATGGCAGAGTTATTAGCATTTAAATCACCTTTTCCCTTGTCATTTCTATATTTAGATTTCCCTTCCCCCCT
>VZTJ01005622.1:1191636-1262303 GCA_013397795.1 Orthonyx spaldingii | reverse complement strand
GGGCCGGGCCGAGTTCGGCACCTGTGCGCACCCCTTCGCCCCGCCGTGTCCCCATGGGCGCCGTGCTCTTCCTCCCGTCTGCGCCCCCCGGCCCTCCTCCTGCAGCCGGCCTCCTTCCCTGGCCTTGGGCTTCTCGCCTCGGGCAGGGGCACTCGTGGAGCCGCAGGAAAGGTGGGGATCCTGAACGAGGCGTCAACCAGGGTGTGTGACCCACAGCGCTTCTGGTCAAACACCTGAAATAAATAAGTCTTTAACGTCTGGCAATGCAGCATCTTCATCTTTCAAGAGCTCTGCCCGAGCTCTGGGCAAAGGAATGTGCTTGTGGCTCAAGGGAGCTTGCTGGAGGGCCCTCGCTGTTTGGAGCTGAGCCGGGATCTCCGCAAACCACGAGGTTTTGCCAGTCTAAGGCTGGGAGAGAGATGAGAAAGCAACCCCCTTCTGAACGACTTCCAGAAATTTCTCAGCCTTTTCAAAATTGCAGGGTGGTTTCAAGGTTTCGTTGTAACTGAGTTTCACTGGGGCATTTACGTTTATGGTGTTTCCTTCACCTTGCCCCCTTCAAGGAGAGTTGGCAAATATTTTGGGAAGGTGGGCACTCTGTGAGGAATCAGATACTTGTATCTGATCCTCAGAGGAGCAGTGGCCAGCAGAGGAGTACTGCAAAGCCTCCCTCTCCCAAAGCAATTGTACTAAAATGTTCCAGTGACTAAGCACCATTCCACATATTTGGAGAGTCAACAGGAGGGGAGCTCTGAAAATCCCTGGTGGGTGGATGACAGGCTGTGGAGTGGGGCTGGAGTGAAGGAGCCCCTGACTCCTGAGATGTTTTGGCAAAGTCAGCCCCAGTTGTGCTGGAGGTTTTTACCCTCCTACAGCTGCAGTTTGTCTCACCTAGCAACTCTTGAGCTGGAACAGCCATCGTTGTGATCACAGGAGAGCAAACCTGTCTTCATCCTGCAGATCGCTTACACTGCCACAGGCATGGTGTCCTGGAGCAAAGCAGAGAAAAACAGCAGAGGACCATAAACTTAGAATAGGGAAGCAGACGTTGTTTGTGATTGCCCAAGAGTGTCTTTGGATTAACAGCACCAAATCTTCATCATCCTAAGGGAGAGCTAATCATCTCCAGATGGACCAGTGGTTCATCCATTGGACAGCTTCAAACCACGTCCAGTGAGAGGGAACATTCAATCTCCAGCCAACGAGACTAAAGCTGGACTTGAAGTAGATACTCACAGAGGTGCAGGGGCCTTATGCCAGCTGCCTTGTTTTAGTTGTTTGCTCACACTGAGCTGAATTCCCTGCCAATTTAGATGTAGCCTGTATGTACACTTAGGTGTAAGTTGCAGGTCCTTTTCTTTGAAGCAAACTTTGTGCCTTTTGAACTCAAGGCTGGATATATATTGAAGCATTAATTCAATATTACATCCCTTCTTTCTGAAAATGTGTATGGTTTTAGATAACTATTGCCAATAACTAATTTCTTCCTGTCAGGACTAGGTTTTACTGGCATTGAGCTCATTCCTCCCTGCCATGGGTCCAAGAACAAATTGTAGATGAAATTATTTCAGAAGAATATTGTTTAAAACTCCATATTTTAAAATGATTTCTTTGCAAAGTGTTCCTCTTTTGTTTCAGTTTAGAGAGATTCTTTATTTAAGGGAAAGAGACCTTTAGTGCTGTTTTTGAGTTGGAGAAAAGTAAAAGGGAATCCCCAAAGCCACTTGTAAATATATGATTTTAACTTGCCATTTGAAAATTCCAAATGAACTGATGTTTGAGAACTACCTCCTCTAATTCCTGACAAAAACAAGCCACTCCAAAATTAAGGCTTCCTGAACCAAAACATTTAGACACTGAGTGTGTCTCTCACAGTGCAAACTGTAAGGAATACATAGTGATTATTTCTCCACAAATTATGTTCAGTCCTGGAAATACTGAGAAACTCAAGTAGGTTAATGTAGTGTAAGAGAGCTGTATCCATTTGGGGTTTTTTTTATGTGTTCATAAGGTAATCAGTACTTTTTAACTCCACCAGAGAATGAATAGTGCCCCTTACATCTTTAATTAATTTCCATCTGATCAGTCACTTGAGGGCTCTGGTTAACTTTTTATCTTCCTGCTGCTCAAAGCAGTGCAGTTTTATTTTAAGAGCAGATTTATATTTTACTTCCTCACACGTACTGGAATGTCCTGGGCAAGTGTGAACCTAACTGATACTTTCTTGAGTTCCATATATCAAAATCATTAAACTTATTTAATAAACTGTTAGACAATGTTTTGGGTTTGTCTCTCTGCTTCTCATTCATCTCTTTCTGGGCTGACTAGTTTTTGTGTGCTTCTTTTTCAGCCAAGGTCATATTTGCTCCTTGAATTTATTACAGAAACAAAATTGTGTTTGCAACCAAAGGACAAGGATGGTTTCCTCACATCTTGAAGTCAGTAGTTTGCTCAGCTGATGAGCTGAGGAAATAGGTCATTTTAGCTGTATTGGGCAAAAATCAGTGATTAGTAATCATTTCCCTTCTAACATATTTTCTGTTACACTACATTTCTTACTCATATACTAAACACTGTCTGCTTGTTTAATGGAATAAAAAAGGCACAGAGAGGACAGCAGGAAATAATTAGCCATAATCTCACTGCTTTTTATAGAAAAATCATCTGATCCTGGAGTATCTCAAATGGAGCCATCTCACTGGAGAAGTCCATGTGAGTAGAGTACAGTGCAGCAATGTGTTACAGTGTATAAATGAATAAAGGTATCACGAAACTCCCTTGTGCCTGGTGATGAAATGTGTTTGCAATTGCTGCTTAAGCAACGGGGGCAGAGTCTGGAGGTGTCCCCAGTAGCAGACTGAATCAGGACAGTGCACATTACTTTTACTCTCACACTCAGAAATCCAACATGCAGATCAGCACATGAACTTTAACGTGTTAGAGTCCCAGCCCTGTCCTGAACTTAAAGGAGACCTCTTGCCACAAGTACATGATGGGAGTCTTGAGAGGACCCTGCTGTGGTATTGCCTTGCTTCAGAACGGTGCCTCTTTTTCCCTTGTTGAGGCTACTGCTAATTACCTGCTAGAGAAAACAGGTCTTGGGTTTGTTTTTTAAATCGCTATGCTTGGGCTTTTCATCTCCAGTTGGCTGTTTGCTTGCCACCCCTGATTTTTGGAGCTACTGGGTCTCTTTCAAACCTTTCCTTCTATGTAGGATTTTTTTCCTTATGATCTGGTGATTTAAAATCATTCCTTGTATAAGAAACTCAGACTAGCAGACAACAAAATTTGTCAGCCAGTCATCCCATAAGAGGACAGATTTCCTGGCATAAAGAATGGCCAGTGATTCTGGACTCTGAATGGCCTTGCCCTTGGAGAGAACAAATAATGATTCTCTTTTCCTATCTTTTATCAGATAAAGTGGAAGGACATCTCCACAGCCATATTCTGCTTCTGTCTTGAGTGATCCCTCCCCCAGCAACAGCTGCCTCTTGCAAATTTAAGTTTGAACTGAGTCTGATGCATATTTCCAGCTCTTTACACCACAGTGGTTAAAACAATAGGATAGTGATTTTAAAGTCTTGTCAAACTATGGCTCAAGGTTACTGAAGGAATGCCCAGAATGTGTGTCTTGTGCACAAAGTGGAAAAATACTCTTTCCCATTTAGTGTTGAGGAATAAAAATAAAGAAATCTTCTACACACTGATTTTTCAGGGGGACTGACCAAACATGAAGTTCAGTTTTAAGGAACTCTTTTCCTGCAAAGGACAGGGCAAAGGAGAGCTAGATGCACAACACCTTCTCTTACCAGGGGTCTACAATCACTGTGAATTGTGCAGAAGACCTTTTTCTCAAAGGGTTAGTGGAACTCTCCTTTCTCACTCCTCATGCATCAGCCTTAGGATCAAGGGGCACTAGATTCTTGGGTTTTGTGCCTGGTCAGAGCTTCTAGGCTGTTGCTGTTGATGACTGGAAAGACTACAGAAATGCTGCAGGAAAAGTCTGAATATTTAAGTAGCATTTTATTCTGTAAATTGGTAGAGTTGAATTGAAAGATCAGAAAACAGCCAAAGGAATTTGGTTGTCAGTCAGACAAGTGTCTGACTAATACAGTTCTGATTTAGTTGCGTCTCTGTGTGAAAAATAAAAATAGTCTTTACAACCAACCTATGCCCGTTCCCTGAGACCAGTCTTCTCTGGATGCAGCTGGGTTGTCAAGTTAGATGATAAGGATGGTGCCCCTGCAGGAAACCCATGTCTTTCTTTTTAGGCTGGCACAAGTGCCCTGGCAGCAAATTGTTTCCCAACTGATGAAGCAGAAGAAGCTTCCTAGTAATGCTTGATAGACCAAGATAAAATAATGCTGGGTTTCAGTGGCACAAGGAGAGCTGGGTTGCTCAGAAGTGCCTGACTTATTTTTCAGATGAGATTTAAAGTGCTGTCTCTGGTCACATGCAGCAGGGGACTTGTCCAGAACATGCCTTCTGCCACAGGGCACCCGAGGGTGTTGGTGCTGTATCCCCCATGTTTGAAATGGTGTCTGTTCCATGGCTCACTCAGGCTCACGGCCTGGGGTAATCCCAGCTCTATGCATCACTTGTGGCACTGGCCTTAATGGTGTCATTTATTCTTTGGGCTTGTGTTCTCAGTCCAAAACTGGTTCCTTTTCTGAGGTAGCCTGGGCCACGTGACTCTGCAGCAGCTCCGAAACAAGAGAGCTGGTGGGAGCAGCTGGTCTGGAGCTGCTGGTGGGGATACTCAGGGATGCCCAGCTGCAGCCCTGCTCACTAAGGTGATGGTGCTGTGCCACTTCTTAGCAGATTAATCCAAACAGCTCCTTCCTCAGTGTTGTAGTGGTATTAATGTAAGTATGGTACTGCAGAAGGCCAACTGGACCAAGTGCTGCCCGAGTTAAAGTTTTCTGTCTCTCAAGGGCTTGTAGCCTGGTATCTGGGATCCTGAGGGACCAGAATGCTTATAAACCTTGCATGCTACAGAGGGAATTGCATTGTCCTCACATCAGGCCTGAGGCTCCAGCACTGTTCCATGATCAGAGGGAAAACTTTCTCCTCGTCAAAGCAAACGTGTACAAATGTTGCATTTTCTCAGCATGGAAGAAATTAAATCTTTAAACACCGTGTTCTTTGTGTGTTTTGTGTTGGTTTTTACCTTGCCTAATTTCTAAATTACAGATTATTTAATGGTTATAACTTGGGTATTCAAACATTTTGGAAAAAAATGCAAGTAATAATTTAAAATATTTTCTAGAACTTATTTCTAGTTAATAAATTAAAATGTATTTATGTGGATTTGCCTGGAATTCAGAACCCATTATATTTACATTTGGCATCTTTGCTTCAAGCATTAGGATGTGCTTTTTGCAGCCTGTTTGATTCTCACTAAAACATCTACGTGTAATATCACTTGCTGTGCTCTATATGAAATTTAATAACACACAATGCCACCAATAACATACTGTTGCAAAGGTCAACCTTTATAGCTTTGTGTATTATTAAAACAGTAATCAATACTGGACTTGAGCTGTCTGGAGATTATTGGTGCAGTTGTATGCCATTTAAGTAAAACTTGTGGGAAGAGGTAGTGAATTTGCATTCCAGACTCTTGTATTCTATGGTTTTTTTGGTGTAGAGCTCAGTAGTCAGAATAATTGTTGTGAATATGTTTAAATGTTTCAGAAATACACTTGTATAAGCTTGCAATATTTCACCCTCTCCAGTTTTATTTAGAAGGGCCTCAGCCCATCCTGAATATGTCTTGCCAAACATGGCTTCTCTGTTACCACAGAAAATGGTAAAATAGCCTGTACAGAGCCTAAACTATTGAGTAATCAATATATTTGTGAGAATGCAGTAATATGCAAATGCATAAGCATTATTTATTAGTGCATGTAGGGCCAAAAATACTATAGTATGTGCATGCCTAAAGCCAGTGTCTTCTGAGTATAAATTTCAGCAGAAGTTCTCCAGTGATAAATTTTGTATTTATCAAATGTGGTAGGACAAGGGGTAATAGTTTTAAACTACAAGAGGGTCAATTTAGATTAGGTATAAGGAATATTTTTTTTTACAATGAGGATGAGGAAACACTGGAGCAGATTGCCCAGAGATGTGGTGGATGCCCCCCTCTCCCCCTGGGCATGGTCAGGCCAGAGGGGCCTCTGAGCAACCTGATCTAATTGGAGATGTCCCTGCTTATTGCAGGGGGCTGGACAAGGCGTTCTTTAAAGGTCTCTTCCCACCCAAACTGTTCTGTGATTCTTTGAATCTATGATATAAAGATGACTTTGACTTTATGATATAAAGATGACTATGATATAAAGATGACTTTGAGAAGTACTTTCCAAGTACTTCCTTGTGCTTACTTGCAAGTCTGGTATGAGATCACCTGTAAACCTGTTAAAGGCATGTAGAAATCTTTTATTTCATGAAGGATGATGAATGACATAACTACTGGCATTTTCCCTTCTCCCAACATTTTTGCTGTCAATTTTTTCTCTAGTTTCAAAACAGAATTATGAAGAAACAAAAGAAACTAGGCACAGCACTGGCTGTCATTTGCATGTGGACATGAAATATCTCAGGCAGGATTCTCTGAAAATACCCCTGCCTTCCATTCTAGATATTTCACTAAGATTCACATTCTTCAAAGAACATAGAAAACTAAATATTTTAAGTTATCAAACTTTTCAGTTGTTTACTTGGGTTTTTTTTGGTGCAGTGCAATGAGTTTGTTAAGCCCTTCAGACTCCAACTTACTGTCTAAACCAGGTATATTTGTAACTGGATAAAGTCAAAGAACTGTTCCTTGTATGAGGATGGAATAAGACTCTTTATTAGCTGAACCCCATTGTGCTAAGATAAGCCTAAAAAAAGGGCACTGCAGCACAGTCTTTTCTGCAAATGAGAATTCAGATTAACATTTTATTATCTTAAATTGCGAAAAAGATCTGTCATATTCAACGGAATGAAATAGAATTTAGCTGCTCATTTACTACTGACAGTAAAAATTGTGTGCTGAATGGATTTCTCACTAAAACCAACAAGTGTGTTGTCTCAGTTGGTCATGAACCACAAGGGATTTGGTGTAGACAAGGTCGAGACCCACCTATCTATTCAGCAGTTGATCACCACGTTTTCCTTTCCTTTCATTTCTAGCAAAAACACCTTTTCCTTCCTCCGTTAAGCAGCCATGCTATGGACTGGTGAGAAGAGCAGGTGAAACGAGGTAATAGGGAAACCACATGTGACAGGGTGGGCTTGGTGTGTCCGGGGGACCTTTGTTGTTATGGAAAGAAGCTGGGAATGCTCCTCACTTGAAGCTTGGCTGCTGGATGAAGCTGGCCAGATGCATCCTAACTGGTGACACCAGAGAGCTGCACAGAGAACAGTTGCTGTGCTCTGGTGTGAGGGAATGAAGATCTGCTGGAAGCGGTGGTGAGAGAGAATGGGAAAATCAAAGTGAGCCTCGCACTTGGAGCAGGGCTTGTTAGGTCAGTGGCAATGACGACAATAACCTCATCTTCTGCCTGCGTGGGTGGAGCTCAGTCGTAAAAGTGGTGGTGCTGTGCTTTGTTGTTGCTACCGTGAATTTATGGCATGACACCAGGGTAAATAATTGATTTATTGCCAAAGGATCTTTCCTTTGCTGGGTGTAATGACATTGCCTCTCAGGGTCTGGGAGCTGAACCTGAGTAGGTGATGAGGTTAAAGGCCTGAAACCTGGCAGGTCAGGGGAGCAACAGCATCTCATGGGGACGTAGGGGAAGACAGTAATTTGTAGGCAATGGTCCAAGAATCTGTGAAAGCATCTGCAGTGGATCAGGATGACTTTGATGGTGGGCAATGCCTTGGTACTTTGTTATTTAAGATTGGCCCTGCTAAGAAGAATAGATGTAAGTTTACTGAAGGATGCTGTGGTACTTGCTGTAGTCTGCAGTTTAAAATGTTATTTTCGATAGTGATGTGATGGTTTTTTTCCTTGTTTGTTAGAGGACAGGGAGAGGCACCATGTAAAAGGTTACCTGTTTTGAAATACAGTTTCTGTGAGAATGGTATCTGCCCTCAATCTCTCAATGTGAGAGATTGGCACTGAAGCCATTGCTGCAACAAACAGCCAGCAGCGAATGCAGTTAGCAAGAACAGATGTTGATCCATACAGGCAGCAGATGTCACAGGCACCATGGTCTAGTGCCTGAGTCGTATGGAGGTCTCTCTTCCCAGATGGATTAGAAAGTGCAATCCTCAAAACCAAATATCCATCAAAGGCAACAGATTTACTTCTCATTCACCTGACATCCGCTGAGTCTGGTCTTCCTTAGGATGAAGAAGGAATCCCTTTCTATCTACTCACTGTGGACAGTAGCAGACTGGATCAGGACTTTTACCAGTGTACTCTGAAGGATGTCAGTCTCATCGGCTGTTATTTTTTCAGGTTTTTCCAAGTTTGTGTTTTCCCAGTAAAGTCTGGTTTTCTTTCAAGCAGGAAGCTATTTGTCATTTTGGAATGCTCAGAAAACAAAATTTGGTTTATCATGTGCGGTTGCAGTTACCAAATGCCTAACTGCTAATCCCTGGTGAGCTCGGAAGATTTTGCGAGGCTTTTTCTCCTCTAGCAAAAATTATTTGAAGGTGGTCAGATAGCTTAAAGAATGTCAGACAAGGACAAATGGATGGACTGGCAAACAGCAGAGTATCAGACTACCTCATGTGATTAGGAAACATTTAATCAGCTAAATATGACCTGTAACAACTGATCCTGAAAAATTTTATTGGTCAATAATGGAAAAAAAAATTAAAGTGTCTTTTTTTCCCCATTTTTATCAGATATTTTCTGTCTGCTTACTAACTTACGTGAAAGCCATGGAAAAATTCAAATTAGGTTTTTATAAAGGTGTAATGGATCCCTACAAGCTTTTAGTGCAGATAAAAGGCATATTGAAAAAAACAAATCCATGAACATTGTTTGACTGACATGAAGTCCTGGGAATACAAACTTAGAATCAATGATATTTGCCTAAAGATGAATCTCCCTGTAAAGTTTAAGCATTCTTTGATTCACAGCATGTCAAGTGCCTAAACAATTTCTTTTAACTCAGGGCTTTGATAGTGGAAGATGTTACAAGTATCATGAGGTAATTTTGCAGCCCCAGGTTCCTGCCATTTGATCTTCCAGCTCTGAGTTGAGCTCCTCAGGGTTCAGATATCCTTTGGACAAAATGATGAGGTTTCAATACGTGCACCGAGCTGAAACTTCTTGCATAGCGCGCAGTCTTTTGTAGAGTGTTGTGCTTATATATTTTGACAAATTTAGTTGAATCTTAATTATTTAACTCCAGAATGCAAAGTGATTAATTTTGGCGAAAATAATTGCTCTTGTAGCATGAGAGCGAACACATCATTGTGCTGCCTGCAAGTCTCTGTGACAAATTAAGACCTGTCACCAGCAAGCCAGCAATTGTTGCTTGTTCCCGCTGGGGGGGTACCTCACTTTTTATACTTACAAGTTTTAGTATAGAAAAATGACTCTTTTTGTCTTGTTTTATCATGTAATGCATGCAATATTTCAGCTATTCAGTTAGTAGTTGATATGCTGCACTCGTCTCTCTGTGTGAGAATTCGCATGAGTAGAGGAAAAGAATGCAGTGCTGTGGAATTTCTCTGTCACTGAGTGTTCATGTTCCAATGCTGGTGGCTTCTGTGGAAGGATTAGCAGAGCCAGAGTTCCTTCTGGTTCTTTTTTTGCATAGTTTTGCTGGGCTTTGAGTCTTTGTCCTCAGCATGAAAATAAGGACTAAACTGGGTAAGGGAATTCAGCACTATGGAGCAGTAGTTCCTTACTATGCTTGATAACTCTAATGTGACAGAAAAATCCCTCTGGAAGTTTTCTGCTGAACTTCTAGGTTGATGAGAAGTAGTTATGTGTAACATTAAATTTGGGGGTGATAACTTGCTCATAGTGGTCAGATTCCCAAAATGTACTTTCAGATTCTGGCTGATGATACTGATCTGTGTAGGCTAGATTAGCTATTGAGAGGGAAATCCATAATTATGAAACTTTGGTATTTGTGTGTGTGTATGTGATTCTCAAACAGACTTGCTGCTTGATAACAGAGTTTGATGTTAACTTTGATTATTTTATTTACTTTTTAAATAATTGACCCTGAAGCCTCTATGTACAGAACACATTATCACGGAGGTAACTGGAGATACAGGTGTACAGCTGCCCTGAGGAGATGGAATTGAGATTTATTTCCCAGTTTTTTGCTTCTTATAGTCCGCCTTAGCACACTAATTAGATTATTCTTCTGAAATGGATCTCTCTTCTGTTACTCTATCAAGCAGTACTTGAGCAAAAAAAATTAGTGTTTAACATTTCCTTTGCAAGAGCAAATCAGTTGAAGCTGATAACCAGTTCTCTATTAACTGACTGCAAATTCTCTGGTTTATTTTGAGTACCGAAATATTTACTAACATATACCAAACTCCTCCATCTGATTCCCACTTTTTCCAGATGTGGATGCAGAACTGGTTAAGTCATTCATGGGTTCTAGATTTCATAAAAGTCTTTATTAATGCTCCATATGAAACTTAACTGAATTTTTGTATATTTTTCAATAGGTCTGACACTTCCAGTTCTATCAAAATTCACTGAACAAATCTTGATACTTCTTCCTAACATTTCATTAGCCCTCATGCACATCTGGACATCTCTGGAATGAAGACATAAACAAAAAAAAAAAACCCAGAATATTTTGGTTTTATTTTTACATATGTATTGAATTGAATTCCTTTGTGTACTTCTGGTGTATAAGCAATAGTGTTTTCCATTTGATTGTTAAATGAAAAAAGTATAAATGAAGATGTTTGCAAGTTTCCCCCTGAGGGATGCTTTTGCTTTGTTAACATTAAGGTTTTGTTCTGCTCTGATCAACTGTTACCTTGCTTGTTTTGTCAATGTTTTTACCTCATAACCAGGAACAAAGCAGCTTAAAATTAACTTCTCTTTTCATTATCAAGTTTGTCTCATGTCTACAACAAGCTTCCTTTGTTGAAGGATAAATACATTTTTAGTTCAGTTTGCTAATGCACCATATGGGAAATTCTGTGATAATCTGTTCTTGGTAGTAATCTTCCAATTTTGGTTGCAGCCCTGGCTATGACTGGAGGCTTGACCTCTTGTGGCTGTCTGGACCAGAGATGGTAATCTTCCCAGGATATGGGAGAACATGAGAAGTGTGGTCTTTCTAGTCCATGAAATTGTTTGTTCATGCAGAAAACACTATGGGCTGTTAAAACTGCCATGGGGACATTTGACCTGGAGTAGTCCTTCAAGTGCTGAAGCTGTTCCAAATTTTTCTTCCATCTAGTCGTCGCTAGCAAAATGTCAGAAAGCACTGGATTTTTTGGTCAATTTTGCAGAAAAGCAAGCAAAACGTTTTATTTAAAGGTATTGGAGTCCAGGGCATAGGGCACAGAGCTGCTCCACCAAGGAGGGGGGGATGTTTCTCTCTAGTTTCTGAAAATGGAAGTTCTTCTTCATGGTCACAAAAGTGGCCCCCAAAATTTGTGACTTAGTGGAAACTTGTTCTGAGTGAGGTCTGTAAATGTTTTATACTGTACAGAGAGGGTCCATTGGTTCAGTTACCTACCATTTCCCAGGGTAAGCCTGTCTTCTCTCCAGAGCAAACAGATACGGGATTTGGGAAAGAGTATACAATACCCATCTGGGGCTTAATGCAGATGGGAGCACTACAACCTCAGAGTATACAATACCCATCTGGGGCTTAGTGCAGATGGGAGCACTACAACCTCAGGTACACAGCAAAGGGATGGAAGCAGCTAAATTCAGCATAGGTGTGTAAGTGCAGCTGGATACTGAATTGCTGGTTTTAGTTTAGCGCAAGGCCATCCTGCATGCATGGAGCTTCAGACAGCCAGTCATAGTGTTTGTCCACTGGCTGCACTTTGTGCAGCAGCATTTTAACTTTTTTATTTGACTTGGGAGGATATTAGTCTGCCTGTGCCCTCTTCCAGTACCTGATTCTAGTTTGGCAGATGCTTTGTTGCCAGGTGGCATCTGCTGGAAGTAATTTATTTATTTCGCATCTTGGGATAAGTGAAAATACTAATTCATGTAGGTGCAGTGTTAAATGTAAATGCATTCATTAGTGATAGACAGCCCACATCGGCCCTCAGCCTCAGGGAGCCAAGCCTCCAGAAGGGGCCTCAGCACAGGGCTCTCGCCTTGATACCGTTTTATCAAAGGTAAATAATCCGAGATTTGCTAGTTACTGAACATGCTTTGTAAATATTAATTAATTGAATAGAGATTTAAATGTGATCCCCATTTTTAATATTTTGCAAATCACTATTAATCCATTCTATTTACACTTCCATGCTCAAAGCAGGAACAGTTCTTCTTAATCAATATACCCATTTGCTGTTTTACCATGGAAGGAAGCAAGGTTTTGCTGCCTGCATTCTTTAGGCATAGGGATACCACTGCTGGGATCCCATGAGTCTGCATTACAAGAAGTCTGGAAGCTAAAGGAGCCTCACAGTTAAGCAGATTAACAGTGATTTCTTCAGTCTGGCAGCAGGTGCTTGTAACTGACTCTGTGCTGTGCAAGATGATACTTCATCAAATAAATGCACTGTCAAAGTTAATTAGTTACATTTTTATTTTGCAATTTACCTCTGTGACGACATCCTGCTGGTATTGAAAAGTGCTCCAAAAAATGATCGTTTGTGCTCTAGCTGGTGGATTTTATGAAAACGTGAAAATGAACCCTTGGAAAGCGAATATGAAGACTAAATATTTGATTTTACTTTATTGGTTGGTGCTGACAATATAAATGCTATTTAAAGCTTCTGGAGATTTTGACCAAGCTGGCAAGTTTTAGTAGTCTGTCAGCTGTCTTCACTTAATAATGTTTCCTGCTCTTGTAGTGAAGACATGAATGCATGGAAACCTCTGAACTGTGGTCATTAGAAGAATGACCATTTTTTCATGTATTGCTTGTGATGTTCTGTTATGTTCTGTTCTTCAGAGTGCTTATCTCTTATTCTGAGAAATTATATAAAAACATTTGGGCTAAAGCAGTGTCAGTGAATGAAGTTAAGATGCTCATCCATCTGTCAGATATGATTTCCATCTAAACCAACACACTGAGTGTTTATTTCATAGCTGCCAAAATGCTTGGCAAGGATTTCAACAGAAACATCTGCATATTCACAACACTTTCAGCCATCTTTCTGGAGATGGGGACCCTGTAAGCTCAGGGAATGAGATAGATAGATGATGTCTAGATATGCAAAAATCCTCACCAATGAAACAGGGTGGTTTTTTACTTTCTGTCCCAAATATTAAAGATAGCATTCATTGAAACACTTAACAACAATGAAAAAATATATGGCAGTGATTATAAACACAATTGTATCATTATAAGGATTATACTCTATGTTGCTTGTCTCTCAGCAACAATGTAAAATATGTTTTACAAAAAATAAAAAATATTTAGAAGTATCTTCTTTTATAGACAGAGGAGGTAGTACAAATCTACAGAGACAGGATAATAGGTTCATTTTCTTTAGAAGTCTGAAAGCTGATACTACTAATAAAAGCTTATACTAATAATCATCAGCAGCTGAATTGTTGAAGAATTGTGTTATGCTTTTATCTGCAGCTAAAATCAGACATGCTATTTTACCATTGTGAAATCTGAATTTTATGTGTGCTGCTGAGAAAGGCTTCAATGCTGCAAGGCTGAGAGGTTATTCCTTGACAAAATAGCATAATTTTGATGCAGGTCATGTCAAATGCTAATGGATTTTAGGATCTCTTACATGCTTGACCTTTTTTTTCCCTTTATTTCAGAGGCAGGAAACAGCTATGCCAATAAACACCTTAGTAACAGAATCAGAGGATTCATTGAAAGTTGGGTCCTGAGCACTCTCAGGATTATTCAAATATTCTGGGCAGAAAACTTCAGCGTTATTGAGGTGGGGTTTTTTAAGACAGTACTGTTCTGGAAGACATCAGATACATCAAAGTATCTCATGTGTCACTGGCACTCTCATTCAAAGGCAATAATTGGGATGAGAATCTAGACAGGGCCTGGCTGTGGCATCAATGCGGTAGATCAGTTTCTGCCCTCCAAAATGAGAGACATGTCTTCAGATGAAAATTGTTCTACCCCTCTCCTCCGATGGTGGAAGGAGATAGGTAGACAGTTCCAAAATGTGGCTGAAAGTGGCTGAATCACCTTTTTGAAGTTCAGGCTTCACCCTGATGATTATCCAGAGATAAGGGAATCTAGCTGTGTTAATCATCAAGGATGCAGTCACACCTTTCTGTTTGCAGTGGGGCATTACACTTACATTCAAAATCTGGGCTTTCTTTTTATTTCTGTTCTTGATCAGCAAGTTCTTACTGTACATAGGGGAAAAATTGGTTGGGAAGAGGGTGAGGATGGCACTGAATATCTACCAATTCCATGAGAGAAATAAACTGGGCTCTATGGTGAACCTCAGCAGCTTGTCACTTCTTCTGAGAAGCATCCTCAGTCAGGTGGACAGCTTCTCACTGCTTTGTTTTTGAATGGGGTGGCCACATCCTCCTCATTTACCCCCACTGCCTTCATCCCTTGCAAAACTACTGCGACAGGGTAACCCACAATTACCAGAAGCACAGACCCATCATTACATTTCCATCGGACTGTGCAAGTAGTAATTTTAAAGCAGGAAGGCCTCGTGTTGTTGCCTAACTGCATTCTTTAGGAAGGAAACAAACAGACAAGGGTTAAAATCTAGGTGACTGATGGTACCACCTTGACAAGCTTTGTTTCTATGCCAATAGATTTCAAAACCCTTTGTGAAGGTGTGCTCCTGCCTTTCCCGAGACAGTAAGGGAACTGTCATGAAGGTCAACAATCAGTAAGAAATAATGGGGCTTTTACAAAACAAGTTGCAAATTTTGTTTTGTATTTAAGAGAAAAAAAAGCATTTTTAGGTCAATTTCTTTGGTTATGATTGTTATCTCCACATGCCATTGCTGTTAGTACTAAAATACTGAGTCAACAGCTTGCAATTTAAGGGAATGCTTTCTCAGTGAAATTAAGCCTTTATTTATCCACTAATTTTAATTTTTCTCAAAAGTCTTCCTTTACAGATCTGACATTCATCAACATATGGCTATAATTAGCTGTTTATTTACTTGGAATTGAGGGATGTCTTAAGGACCTTCAACCTTGTAACTAGGGATGGAATCTGGATTGATGTGTGGCTATTACAAGATGCATACATTTGTAGAAATCCTATGGATGGATTAAACACGCAAGCATGAAACATGCATTCTCCACTTTCTGTCCCACGGTGGCTAGAAACAGAAATTCCCAAAGACACTGACCTTCAAGTATTGGAGTATTCAAGCTGAAAAAACAAAGCATATGTTTTAAATTGATTATCTTCTACTGGAGGAAGTGATTTCTTTTCTTTTTGTACATTCAACTAAAAGTATTTAGGGATGCCATACATCCTATCAAGTCTGTGTGATACTCAGCTGCTCTTGTGCCTGTGGATGCATGCTCCATAACAAATTGCTCCATAATTTGCAGTACTAATGAAAGGAAAATTGTATAAGGGAACTAATGAGAGGACCAGGTGGGAACAACTAGTCTTTTCTGAGCCTGCCATCTGAAAAGGTGTTTTTTTAACTATAATCATGGGTCTAAACTTCCTATTGACCTAAGCATATATGTTCTCTGAACATCAGTGAAAGAGAATTTTTTTCCTGTTTCTTTTTTCACTGATGAATTTTCCCAAGACTAAAACCCAGCAAGGAAAGCAATCCAGACTAGAACAACAGAATGGCTTGACCAGCTGGCAGAGCTTTGTGATCAGTAGGTAGAATATTATTTTCTTTTGGAGTGTGGGTGTGCAAAAGGGTGAACTACTTTGTTTTTCCATTGTGATAAATTTTCGGGAAGACCTGAGCTCCTGGAACTTCTGTTTTTCAAGGTCACTTTTTGGGATTTACGGTAAATTTGGCAGTCAGGAAGTGGAGTCATCCTTCCTGACTTATGATGATGAAGTGCAAATATCAGCTCTTTATTCTCCTGAAGGTCGTATGACTTGAGAATTGCTGTGAATGCTGGCTTCTCAGACCAAAAAGAATAAACAGAGTGTTTTCAACTGAAAGGCCACAAGGTTCACAGAATGGTTAAACTCAATACAGTGTAAAAACTGCTGCAGTCATGTCATCTCTCTTCCACAATTGTATACCTCACATGGTCTCTGAATACTTTGAACACAAATAGATTTTATCCGCTCTGAGAGGTATGACGATATTTTTTTTCTCTCTTATTAGTTTAGACATCAGAATTCCTTAGTCCTGCTTATGTTCTGGTTAATTTCTTAGGTTCAAACAAGATTTCTAACTTGAAGAAAAATGGAGGAAGCCTGAAATGTTGATTTGGTATCCATGCAGGTCATGAGAGAGTCACAGTCAACACTGGTATACCAGTATGAAACAGCTGTCAAGCAGTCCTCATGTGTAATTCCTTCAGTAGCTCCTGATGTTTGGAATGAGAAATGAAGGCATTCTATCAGATAAGATCTGCAAGATAAATGTGGAGTTCTTAATGGTTACTAGCACACAGCTCAAAACCTGAGACCTCCTTGACAACCAAACCTCTTCTGCAAGTCTCAAGTATACAGCTCTCTTTAGTGGAGGCAGAGAGGTTCAGTGGCAGCTTGATCGCTGTGTAAGTGTCTGGCATTTCCTTCTATTCAAGGGAAATTGCATGGTACACATTTACTCTTGAGAATCCATCAAGAGGCTTGTGTAAGCCAAGAGTGTATGTTCATGTCAAATATTTCACCCATAATTCTTATTTTTTCATTCCAAAGCTTGCTTAAGAGTAACACAAAGTGGATGTGTGTGGGTGTGTAGGGGAGAGGAAGGTTTTCCTAGCTGAGACCCACACATCTGGAATTCGCTTGCCATAGTCATCATCTGGCCAAGTAAATATCCTGTGTGGGATCCTTCAGAGAAAGACTCAAAGATCTCTTCCTTTTCTTTTTATCATGGTTTCCCTATAATTGCTGTTTTGTGTGGTTTTGATGCAAAGGAAAAAGGGTACAGTTTTCAGAGTGCCTTTCAGGTGCCACTCTGAAGTCTCCTGATGTAATTATTTTTGTGCTACACAGTTTGATTAGTTGTTGATGAAGTTCTAACTAATAGTTACTGAAGAAAGAAGAGTTTAACAAGAAAGATTGCTGTTAAGTATTTGAAGGAAACTACAATAGTCTGAACTTTCACTAAATTCTGCATGGCCATCTCAGCAATGCCTTTCACATTCTGGCTCCCTGAAAATGTCTGGAGAGTGTCAGCTGGTCATGTGTCGTCCCCTGCTTCTGCTGGCATAAACCCGGAGTTCTATGGCTGAAGTCACTGCATGTTTGTGCAGTCTGTGCTGTTTAGATTCTTTTTCTAAACCCTGTCTTCCATGTAGATTTGTTTTTAATAGGAATACAATGAGAATACAATCTTATTCTCCTAATGCTTTCCAGACTGTTGGGCAAATTACTTGGGGTTCAACTACTGACCTGGGGGTGTCTAGGTTGTTTTACCTCTTGTGATTAAGTGACAAGGTGAGTTCATATTGCCGGAAGCATAGCTGCAACACGGGGAATGGACTGAGGCAGACTAAGAGCTTTGTTTTGCAGACAGGCCAGACTTATTTTTGGTGGCTTCAGCTTGGTCATGTTTCAGAAACCTCATTCCATAAGGGTTTTTCCTGCCTTCAAAACCTCAGTTGTTTCAACAATAACAATAACAAATTATAAATGTCTCCATCTGTAAGAGAAGTAACTCAATCAAATTGAAAGGCTCATGTTACCCAAGACATAGGGAACAGTGTGCTTGAGTGCTCTTCAAACATTGTCCAGAAACATTGCCCTTAGGCCCTGTGGAGATTTCTGGACAGCAGAGTACCTGTGGGTACAGAATTTCACAAAATTGCTGTCTTTGCAAGTAATGTTAGAAGTAGGATTGATTCTAGGCTGGCTTTTAGGCTGCTGTTCTTGGTTTCCTTGCAGGTGGATAGGTATCTTAAATATAAACCTAACATGTCACCTGACATGGCAGAAAGGCTGAACAGTTGACAGTACCACTATTTAGAGTTTGCTTCCAAAACCAGTCCACAACTAATTCTATAGTTTCTTTCTTGCGTATTTTTATCCAGCTGGTTTATCTGAACCCAAGTTATATGGTGTAGAGTGACTTAAGCCCTCAACAGCTTATTCTCTCTGCTTTACATTAGCCTGCACTGAAACCCCATTTGTATATGGGGCAGAAAGAGAGTTAGTTACAGACACCCTCCCTTACTGCTGATTTGCAGCATCTGACTCATATACCTTAATGAACAGAACCTTTCCAGTGGCTTTATAAGCAAAGACATTCAGGCTTAAAACCTGTCAATATGATATTCCTTCAAAATGAAAAAAAATTTATTTGATTTTGCCTATGAGCATTGTAGAAATGATAAATAAAGTAGTTGGTAGGGAAGGAAGAGAGACAGGGTGCATTTCATAATAGAATACTTTTAAAAATACAGCAAAAGCTACTTAAATCTGGAGCTCTGTTTTTGTTGTATTTTACTGTCCAATGAATCAGAAATATAATGTGTCATTTTATTGAAAATATAAAGTAAATCCAGATGTTTACATTCAGTAGTGTCACTAGTGTCTACAAGGGGCATGTTATCCTATTAGATTTATTCCTCTGAACAAAACCAAACAGCTCATGCTGAGTAAGACTGGGGCTTCCGTTCAAACAGCAGTGGTAAGACTGTGGGACTGGAATCTCCTGTGTGAAGGGAAAATGTTAACATGAATACATGTAAAGTCTGTGAAAACATAATACACTGGGCTCTTTGTGCTCTAGAAATATGCAATGATTCTTTTTCTAATTTTCTTTTTTTTTTTTTTTTTATTTTGAGAATTTTGGCATGTTGTGTTTGCAACTGCACTAAAAAATTTAGATTAACTCTATCTAAAAAGGCACTAAAACATTCGCTAGAGAAAGTTGTTCACTGCCTGGGAAAAGTTTTTACTTGTGATTCTACTTGGATGGAATTTATTTTTGGCTTTTTAACTCGATGAGAGTTCTCAGAGCTGGAGACATTTGTCGAAAAGGAATGAGTTCCTTTCTTGTACGGGAGACTGAGATGATTGAGTCTGGAGCTTCACTACATAAATTTCCCCCACAATCGTTGATGGGCCAGACTTTAATTCTGTGGGAAGATATTCACCTAGAGCGTGTTTGCAGTGACTGAGTTATTTCTGTGACATACCCTGGCTGTAGGCCTGACACTGAGGAGAGGCTCTCTGGTCAGTCTAACGGCACGCCAGTTCTGAAAAGGAGAAATGAGGGTTCTGCTTCTCTGAGAGTCCTCATCTGGGGAAAGCACTGGCAGGGAAATCTGAGCCAGCCTAGCATGAGTTTAAATCTTATTGAAAATGTAGTGCTTTATATTTAAACGAATTGAGCACCATGTATTAAAGGAGGAATTTATCAGTAAAAAAACATTTGTAGTCCTGAGCCTCTGTGACGACCAGGTGAAGACATCAATTATAATCCATTATTTGTAACTTTTGCTTCCTCTGACTCCTGTGATTATTTTTTGGGGTGTGTGTGTGTGTGTGAAAGTCTGTGGCAGTTAAACTGTTTTAAACATTACAGTAAGTGAGGTCATTGGGGCAGGAATAGAGGTGTGGGGATTGTTCACACAGTCTTTTTCCATTCCTGTCAACAATTTTAGTTTGGTTCCTTGATTGTGGGCATTGATGCAATCTTTATTTAGATCATCATATCCTAGCCAGAGTGGCTAAATACTGCTGTCTGATGCAGTAATGAAAACTGCATGTATTTATCCTGTATTATCGACCAAATCAGTATTTTGTTCATATACATTGATACATAATGTGCACAGTAAAACACTTTTCACACAGAAGAATGCCAGTAAATCCCCATTCCGCCCCAAAATATAAATTCCCTCATTGAGGCAAGAAGTTCTTCAATAGCCATACAAATTATGGAAAATAACCCTGTAAGGCATCTGAGTGTCTTGACAGACTTTGCAAGCTCTTCTCCTCATGCTCCTGCAGGGCCTGAGGGAGGAGCTGACCTGGTGGGGCAAGAGGAGACAGCTGTGTCCCCCAGTGGTTATGAGCAGATAGAAGGGTCTTGGCCATACAGTGAAATGCTGAGATATGTCTGGGCAATTTAGGACTCACAGGAAGCTGTTGCAAAGCTGCTAGAGGTTCTCTTATTCCCATTCCCTTCATAATGCTAGATCCCATTTACAGCAGAGTGTGCCACATCTGCTGGCAAAATTTTTCTGAGCATTACTTTTGTGTACCTTGTACAGTGTTCCATGAAAATTAACTCTCATAGATAATTGCATTAGTTGTGCAAAGGGCATTGCCCTAACTTTAAAGGTGATAATCAAAACACAGAGAAATTAAAGTCGAATCTCATTGGTAACTTGAAATATCTGATCTGAGAAGCCTTTAAAATTTGAATGTTAAAAGCCCACATATACTATATGACATGTTCAAAGCCTGCCTCACACTCCACAACTTCATTTGTAGCTCTGTATGTTGAGAATTTTTAAGCCAGACTGATGAGTGTCCTGTGAGTGTCTGGAATTAGCACTTTTGAAATTTCTCTCTTGCATGAATGTCCCACGTCCCATGGGGAATGTATCAGAGATGGGCACATCATTTCCTTTTCCAACACCAGTATTCAGTTGCCCAAAGAACGATCACTCAACCTCAGCGTGATTTTCCCTGCAACTGCGTCTTCTGACTCCTCATCATTCTTATTTCCAGGGAACAAGTAGAATCACTAGGTATGTCTGTGAAAGGTTCACTGTACATAGTACAGATAAAATCTTTGAGGAGACATGAGCTTTGCAGTTAAGTGGTCTGCTCTGAATGCATAGATTATGAATAGTACAAAGGCTTGTATTCTGCCTGGATTTCACAGTGATTGTACATTCCTTTTACCCCTGTGACTGTAATCCCATTGCAGCAGACTTCATATCTTGCTGGAAAGCACTGAGTATGATTTTTAAAAAGGAGTAGTTTTCTTTTTCTTGTTAAATCAGGAATAAAGACTCCTCCCACTTCTTAGGAATCATAGAATTGATTTAGAGTCAATCTAAACTGCAAAAATATGCAGGTCAAGGAAGAGCTCGATAATGAAGATGTAGCTAGTCTTTTGGTAGCCAAGGAAAGAGTGTTATAGAAAGATGCTGGATAAATTACTAGCTATGTAGCGTGGCTGTTTGCCTTACAGTACTACATGAAACTTGTCTCTGTTTAGAATCTAGAAAATGATGCAGTCAAGAACATCAAAGGGTATTTCTCATATTGCACCAGCAGCAGTATGCAAAAATAGAAGTGATAGCAGAGCAGAAAGAGGCAGAAAACTTACAGGGATTCAAACAGAGTCTGAACAAGAGCTCCAGGTTTATTGTAGAGATATCCACCATAGTGGATTAAGAAGTGTGTCCTAAAGATGTGCTTCTTGCAGTTTAATTATTTTAAGTTCTTTTGGTAGTATGATGAACAAGACATCAGTGTTTTGATGTTTAGAGACATGTGGTCCTTTGTTTTCAGGTATTTTTGTACAAGAAGTCTCGTTCTAAGTTTACTCTAGGACTACATGTAAGGTGATTTGACACTGATCAGTAACACTCTTTTTTTTCTACTGTTGGTTTTTGCCCAAATCAAACATTTCTTACTTGACAGATTACACAAGAAAAAAAGATGACTCTGTCCTTCATCGGTAAATAGAAGCCTTGTTTCTTTCACTCAACGTGCACTTCACTACCAGTGTTTTTCTTGCAGTTTTTAAGTGATTGGTAATTTTGTTTCCTCTGTGCCCCCTACATCCCAAGATTCTTTCTGCTGTGGTCAAGTCTTTCCTGCCTTCTTTCAGAAAAACAGGACTGTGACTTCACCATATTGTGTAATAAAGTTTAAATTAGTGCAGGAAGAGATTGTACAAAATAACATTTTTTTATTTCTGTAATACTCTTCATAATCTGAGGGTAAAAAGAAATAGAGGTTATTGATCTAAAAATTTGCAAAACAATCTACATAATTGTTTTAAAAAAATTATCTTTACCATAAAATGAATAGATTGGTATGTAGATTTGCTGCATATAGCATTTTTAAATGGATTTTTGTAACCTTGTAGAATAGTTCAAAGTATGTAGTGAAAAGATCTATGTTTGCATACTTCTTCTGGGTAGATGTTTTTGTTTTGTTTTGTTTGTTTTTGTTTTGTTTGGTTTTCCCCATAAAAGGAAGGCCTTTGTATTGTAGTGAACAATAAATTGCATTTGTCCAACTGTCATGCAAGTAGTGGCCAACATTTTCTTAAGCTGTCTAACAAAACCCACTATAAAGTTCAACAATTTGCTCTTAGGAAAGAGTAAACAATTAAAAAAATTAACTTGAGTTACGTTTATGTCAGTGCACCACAAGTCAGCCTGCTTCTTAAGTGCAACCTGAAACATACTTCCAAAAAATTAAAATTGTTTTCTTTTCCAGGAATCCATTATAGCTCTAAATGTACAAATAAATTTTCCTTGTTTTAGGAAAATATAGTTGCAGATTTATGTTCCTTATATAAAATTCCCATGTGGTCATTTGTAGAAGTCAAGGTCTTTTGACAGTTATATGAGTAAGACAGTGACTGATGATCTGACATACAAATATCTTATTTCTAATTGTAACAAATGATCCCTGAAGTCTGTAAAAGTAATTCTCCCTTTGGTGTTTTGGAATAAATTGTTCATTATTTCTCCTTTAAAGTGATAAAACTATTAATTGCATATGAATACTATTTATTTCCATTGTCATGCTGCTATCCTTTTCCCCTGTGGGGGAGATGTCTCTCCCTAATTTGTTATGCACCTTTACAACAACAGAAGTGAAAAGCAACTAGTACCATAGCTTCATCTAAAACTATCTGCATATCTATTACTTTTCTTCAGCTTCTCCAATTTAAGTTAAATTCTAGGTGATTCTCATCCATTGACTTTCTTTCCCCATGGAGTGGTTAGTAAGAATTAATCCTGGTGCAGGACAGAATGGTCTAATTCCAGGAATGGGACAGCCAAAGGTATGCCAGGTAAGCTACAGCAAGTTTCTTTTATTGCACTATAGGTAATACGGTCTGTGACTAAACCAGAGTTTGGGCATTGAACTCAATGTGAATGAGTGTGATCTTTGGTGTCATGAGCTTCTAAAGTTCATTTTACTTAGTGTTTCTGATGGTTGTTGTCTAAATAATTATGATCATTGTCTAAATAATTAAACCAAGCATGTCTAATACCCACAAAGGTTAGACATATGATGAACCAAGGAAATGCTGAACTTAAAGAAACAAGGCAGGCAAAGGACTCTCAGCCCCTGTGTTTTGCTCTTCCAAAAGAGAGTATTCTGGCAGTAAAGCACCTTTTGGTTGCCTTTCTAAAAACAGGCTTTGCACCTATTGATTGTACTGTGTTGTGTACACAGACTCTGTTGAGATCAGGGCTACTCCCTAAGGGATGGGGAGATGGAAGTTGAGGGTGATCCCTGGAGGAGCAGGACAAGGACCTCACCAGTCCCACTCCACCCTCCAGTACCCACAATAGCCAAGCAGGACAGATCTGTAGGTGGTGACCAAGTAATACCAAGAGTTTGGATCATGATACAGTATCATGGCCATAGGCAGATTGAAGGTCAAGCCAGGAAGTGAATCCATAGGTCAAGGTTAGGTCAGTGATCACCCAGCAGGAATGTAGCACTAAGGCTAGGCTTAGGTCAAGCCAGGAAACCAGTCTGTGGGTCAGAGCCTAAATTAAGGGTTTTCAATGGCCAGACATTGCCATGGGGAAAAACACTCATCTATCGTGGCCCAGGCAAGGAATGAAGGCCCAGGGCTGAGCTTGAATAGACCTCCTGAGTTCAAGGGTGTGGAGTGGCCTCAGGTGAGTCTGGTCACAGCAATTCATGGTGTGTTAGGGCACTCAGGGCCCTGGCAGACCACGGCTATCCTGCAGTGTATCCCAGAGTGTTTAAAGGAAATGGTTTCACATTTTTCTTTTGCTATCCCACATGCCCTTTCCTCCATAGTGGACACACCACTATATGAAAACAGCACAGGTAAGATATTCTTTTAATGAACTGAATTCTTAACAAAGGCCCTCCTTGCCACAGGCAAGTAACTGTTACATTTCAGAGATCTTTGTGGTGCATTTTTATTAAAGTCTTCTTTCTGCCTGCTGCTAACATACTCCTTGAACATCACAAGTATGAGAAAACAAATATAGATAAGGTATTTCATTATGCGTTGAAGATCACTTATGAAAGCAAATTTCTACAGTCTGCAGAGCACCAGCTGAGCAAAGGCCAAACTTTTGTTTCGTTTGGTTATTTCTTCTTTCTTAAGAACTCTTAAAATTCATGAGGGAGGTGTGTGTCCAGAAGAAAAAGTAGAATTCCTGTCATCTTAAAGTGAGCTGGTGGAAGGAAAGAGGAAGAGCCTGGATTCCTATATCTGAAGATATCCTGGCAAGAATGAAGGGGAGAGTGCATATTCTATGTTATAAAGCTAAGACATTAAACGTGATCCTGAGCTGCTGCTGCTGCAATGTGTCACAGTGGGGATGTGAGAAACTCCTGTTTCTCTTGGTAAGACACTGCAAGTTAAGTTGTGAGCAGCTGAAGTGAAAAAAACTTGGGCTTACTAATGGATAAGTTCTCTCCATGAGTCAGGTCAAAACCTTCTGTAAACAGGTTCACGTTTCTGTAGATGTGAACTAAGCAGTTTTGTGGATTTTTTTTGTCAGCTTTGTAAGAAACCTCATGTGAGATATTCTTATCTTTTTGCTGGCTGATCTGCTTATCGTTGTGTGGTCATAGCTGTAGAATGAGTTTAAAAGAACGTTGGTGTTTAACTGATACATACATACTTCAGTTTACATCCTGCGTTCAGGATGCTGAAAAATCATGAGCCTGATAGAAACCTGTAAGTAAGCACTCAGAATAGAAGTGGTATAAAAAAAGCAGTGTGGAGTTGGAAAAAGATGGCAGGAAGAAGTACTGAGCAGCTCTTGGGGAAGAGAAAAAAATCTTACCAATTTGTCAGGAATCAGGCTTTCAATTCCATGAGGTATTTCTGTGCATATCTTGTATGGTAGTTTATGTCCTTGAAATTAATGAAGAACCTACACAAATGTCCAAATTCTTTACCTGAATGAAAGTCAGAATGGTCTCTTTTCCATGCTGATATGTGTTAAAACACAATGAATTAATTTTTTGATCTGTGAAGTTTTTCTGGTTTATGACTTCAAGTGAGTTGGGTCTACAGTTGGATCAGTATCTGATTGGCAATCAGTTGTGTAACATATTGTGTTCATTTTTTTCCAACTTCTCTTTTTTCTCTCTCTCATATTGTAAAATTGTCAAAGCATAATTGTCAAAAGCAGGGATTCATGCTGAGAACATGGATTGCTGATCAAGAAACTCTCTTTAAAATATTGTAAGATTGCCATTTATCCTCTACATGAAATCTTACAGAAATTTACTCTGTTTCTTTTTTAATCGTGGTTTCCAAGGCCCCTGTGATATTTGTTGTGCTTGTAGGGGCGGCACAAAACAGCCATCTTCTCTTACCTTGGGTACCTTAAAAATGGTGCCAGCTGTCTCATTACAGGGTTCTACAAGGAAATGGAAAGTTGCTGTGCAGAAATAGTGCTGTAATTAGCCTGCTGTCCTGCACTATCGCCAATGACTAACTGTCTGAAACTCCTTCCCTGGAAAATACTCTTCTGCTGACATGAAACGACCCACACTATATGGGTAGTACTCATGGTGATTTCAGTCCTCCTGATTTGACTCTGGTAGTTTCCAGACCTCCCTCAACTTAAAGCAAAAGTAATGGAAACAGCTTGTGGTGTAAACACTTCATGTGAAGAACAACTTCCCTGATTCTGTGAGTCCTGTGTAATGTGAGGAGTGTGCAGTGGCACTGACAATGCATAGTTTAATGCTTGCTTGTGTCTTTGTTTTTCTGGCTTTTACCTTGAGATGATCTGACTGGGTGCTTCTTTTCCAGAAACAAGCCCTGCTCCCAGTGATGTCCTGTTTCTCACCCTGCCCTCTTTCTCTCTTTTGTGCTTTAACCTGTGCAACATCCTTTTTTCCAGATGGTTCTGGGCATCTGGCCTTGCATGTCAGGTGGCCTTAACAGAGTTCAAGTAACCTGTGTGTTGTTCAAAGCAAACAGCTTAAAAGAGTGAAGTTTCAGTTTAGTGAATAGTTTCTGCAAAGGAAAGTTAAGTACTTAATGCTCTTACATTTGTTCTCCATGAGAGCAAAAGGTTTTGTTTGAAGTGTTGTGATAAAACACTTGAAATTAGAAAAATTGCTTCATTCTGAAAAACACATATAAAGGATGAGTTGTCAAAAAAAATTTTTGATCTTTACACTGGCCTGCTTTTAATCTCTATTTCTTGTGTTAAAAATGCTGGCTAAAATAATTCTGATGAGTATTCTGAAAGCATAGTCACTCTTTCCAAGTCTCCCATATTCTTATGTACTGCAGAGCATTCCAATTCATTGCAAATAGCATAACTGTAGCAGAGAATGGCAGAGGATCTCTCTTCTTGGTTTTATGTCTGTATTCAACATTCAGAGTTGAGTGACTCTGCTATTATTTAAGCTTCTTGAATAGATTTGCATGTTTAAAAAGTTATTCATAGGTAAATGCTGTTTACTGCTCAATAAGTTCTTTCTCCTCACCTCCTAACTATTGTTTCAATTTCATTTAAAATAAGCTGTCTGTGTTCCAGTCACACTGCTGGACTGTGAAGTGGGTACATGTAGAAGTATTCTAGCCAGAAGCCAAAGAATACACAAATATGTTTTGTTTTACACAGGTTCGGTGCATGTTGTTTGTGTTTGAATGAAGGCTTAGAACCTTATAAATGTGTTAGTTAAAACCTTCATTTTGACTCCATATTGATAACTTGGAAATATTAGTCAAGTGTTGCTTACTATTGCAGAGTTAAATAACTCATTTTGGGATTTTCTGTTTGTAAATGAATGAAGCAATCTGTTTTGTAGCTCTCTAGCTCTCTCATCATAGTGTTTTTCCATATGACTGCAACCTTTTAAGCTGTCATTCACTGAAGTTGAATGGGAGTCATGAAATATAGTAAATCCCAGATGCACACATTGCTGACTGCTTTGTGTTGAAGCATCACCCTCCAGATTTGCACTAGTGGTGTTACATGCAAGAATGAAAACTCTGAAAAGCCCTATTCTTGATGCTTGTGATTGATAAGCACCATAGAGTTAGACAGCACATAACTCCTATGCATGTGCCAGCACACACTCTTACATGAGCTCATCAGGGAGTAAAGAATATCAATTTAGGATCATTTTTCTTACTGCAGTGTTAAGGGATTAGCTGACATTTGGAACTGACAACGTAGTTTTCTGTTGTATGGTTTCTGTGTAAATATAAATAACGATGTTTGTAAGAAGGTAGGTCTCTGTGCCTTATGGAAGGAGGTGCCCTGTAAACTGTGTGGGTTTTAAAAAGAATTTATTTTCCTTGAAATCTAAAGGATGACTTCTTGGTGTGGCACTTCAGCTAGGTAAGTGATGTTCCCTTCTGTTGCTTCAGTTTGTGAAGAAGTTGCAATCTGCAGAAACAGTACTTAGCACATTCACAAATTATATTTATCAACAGCACAGCCTAAAGGAAAGCCAATTTAATTGCAAAAGATGTCTAGTTCACAATGATAAACTGCAAAAGTTTGGCTTAGAATGTTAGATAGCTTCTTTCAGAATAAAACTCTCCCTCTGATTTATTTTCAACATTTCATTTTTTTATCTTTAGGCACAGAGAAACAGGTTTTTGCTGTACCAAACTTTATCACACTGAAAAAGACTTGGGTTTCTATGGTATCTGACTCACAGATGATGATGTATAGGACTGTGTATTCAAGTGTGGTAACCTGAGTTTTTTCTTCTCTTGGCATTTGAATCCCGCTGATCATCCCTTAAATGATGATCAGCTGGTTATCAAAATAATACTATCTGCCTCATAGTATAAATGGCATATTTTGCTTTCTTATGAATCTCTTTACATTAAAATGTTAACTTCAGTTTTAAGGTTGCTTTAACCACATAGGCTGATCCTCCTCGTTAGGCTGAAATCCAGTACCAGCCGTTTTGAAAAGAAAACCACACCTTTGATAAATTGATTTCAATAGAAGCATAGGAACCATGAAGCTGTGTTCTGCAGGCTCAGCAGAGGGTGAGCAGCACTTAACTGCTTGAATAGCTGCTTTGTAATTGCAGCTGTTAAATCTGTGTAACCTTTACCTGAGCTATGCATCAATGCCTTGCCTACACATCTGTGCTCTGCATATTGCTAGCAAGTACTTAAGTGTGTGTCCTCTCAGCACAGGAGAACAGTAATTCAATTCTATTTTGAAATTTCTCTAATTGAGCATTCATGGGGCAAATTGATACAACTCAAATCCCTCTCCATCTGTTAACTTAGTGCCTCTGTCCTGACAGGATTGATTGATTACAGGACTGTGCTCTGGTCAGGTGAGTGGCAATTTTACTGACAAAGCAGTGGTTTACCCCTGCTGACAGGGAGGTTTATTAGTCAGAATCATAATGAGCTCCACTGATGAAAAAGGATGGCAGTAAATAGCAATTTTTTGTGCTGCACTTTTCTGTGTAGAGCTATCTCAATAATCAGTCCACATGTAAAATAAAATAGGTTCTTTGTTTGTCTTAAAGTCACATTTCAGATCACTTTATTAGGGTGCTTTTCAGCTTCACTATGGGCATAATGATGTTGATCACCTTTGCTTTTTTCCTGGGGCATTACAAACTTCTTGCATAAAAACATTTTGTTTTTGTGCAAGTAATGCATACAAGGGCCCTATTTTTTTAATGTGGTAGCATTATTTTTTGTTTATGACAGTAATTTGTATTCTGTCTGTTTGGAGTCATGTTGGAAGCTGGTGTAGCCATTAACACTTGAAAGGCAAAAATGAGAAATATCAGTATTTGTGACTGAAACCAGGAATCTCTGAGTTTAACTACTTTAGCATGTATTCCAGTTGCCTTTACTTATTTCCAGATTAAAAATGAATGGCAGGGGCTAATGAAATCCTTCTAAAGTAATGTTTGTAAGATCTGGGCCTGTACAGGCTCTCCATTTGCCTAGGAATACCCGTCAAGGCCTTGACTTTAACAGCATTTAGATACGCAAAATATGAGTTTTATAGTGCAAATGTTCTTATTTCCCTGCCATACTAGCAGCAACAGAAGAACTGAGGAGAATCCCTAGGCAAGCTACGTATTGGGTATTTTCATGGAGTTTTTCCTCTATGCAAAAGAAAATCAAAAAGGATCAAAATGTTCAGACTGAACCTGCATGTTTTTCAGAGCTTTTTCTGGTAGCTGGAATGAAACAGTAGTGTTCAATTCAATTTGCCTCAGTTTGTTTCCAATTTGTGAGCCTGTAGGAAAAATAAGGAGTCAAATATAATCATATTACAATTCCTGAAGTTAAGTATGCAGGAGATTAGTTTCCTTTCAGACAGGTAGGAACTGACCCATTCTCCCTGAGAGCTCTAATTAGAGCAGCCAATAATAGAATCAGTGCTGGCTTTTCACTGAGACAGTCAAGTTGTGCTGTTGGTCAAGGCAGCAGAGTAACTTTGTCAACTCACAGAGTGTGGGTAGGTGCCATTCGGAGAGGATTTTCTCACCTGCCTGGCAGGTTTGAGGATGTGTGTTGAGAGATGAGGTTGCTGGTGTTGTAAGCCTACTGATTTACGGGCTGGTAAAGAGTTGTACTTTGAAATATGACTGAACATGACCTTGATTTTCATTTCTACAGGAGCCAGTCATGAATCTAATATCTATTGGACTAAAAGAGGGGTGGGGTGGGGGGGGAGAAACACCCTGAAAAACCCATAAAAGCAGCCTTGTAAATGCCATTTCTGAAAAGAGAAGGAGAGAAAACAGACAGATGCACTTTGTTGACCCTTCATTCTCTTCCCCCACGCTCTCCTCCCACAACAGCTTAGATCATTAAGCTCCTATATAATTAAAACTTGGTCCAAGTCACACTAATTCTGTTTACTGGCCACAGTGAAGGATATAAATACCTAATCACTTCCTTACACAGAGGCTGCTTCCTGCTGGTGGTTTGCAGTTGTGAAGGGCTCGGTCCCTCAGCGAGCTCCTTGTACAGCTGCTCGCCCTGTGTGAAGGAGCCTTACTCCAAAGTGGTCCCTTGCCATGGCACATTTCCACAGATTCCTCCTCCTGTTTTTTCGAAGGGAGTAATGCCACTTTCTATAAACAAACAGCATAGAAGGGCTATTGTCAATGCACATAATAACTGGAATTAAATTTACAGAATGAAATTAAAAAGTGAAGAAGAGACTGTCTTTTGAGGTTTTCTGAAGGGACTGCTGTTCTGAGGAGCAGCTGAAACCACAGCACCAAAGTCCTTACAGTTGAAAAGGTCCTGAGCATATATCCACTGAAGTCATAGCAATGGTTAATTGACAGCATCATAATTAATAAAAAGTGTTCTCAATATGGAATTCAAAATGTTCATCAGTCACCCTCAGAACATACAGAAGTTAAACAAAGTGCTGCCTGCAGTAGTATTTCATGGGCACGTTAGATCCATCCAACACCCTTCTCTCTCTGTAGGAAGGAATTACTTACTGCCAGAGGGGAAAGCAGGGAAGAGGGAGAACCTTCCTAATTCACATCATCATGTGCTTATGTAGTTGTCCTAAGTGGCTGCTTGAAATAAGTAGCTACTCTTAAGCTCCAGTAGGGTAGACATGGCTCTGGCTCACTGAAGAGGGAGAGATGTACTAACAGTCATACAACCTGCTTGGACACTGTCTGTGGAAGAAGTCTCAAAGTTAGATGGAGGGTTTCCTTGAGACACCAAGTACCAGACCTGCTATTCTTGATGGCCTTGGGCTTAGCAAGTTACTGCATGAGCTCCTGCTTCCTCTGTAAAAGGAGAAAAGGCAGAATCGCAAATCAAGTGAAACTAAATGAATGCACTGCAGTCACAACCCTTTACCTTCACTGGCAGTTTCAGAAATCCCCCCTGTTCTGCTGAGGGTTTAGAGTGGATTATTTCTGGTTTTTTCTCTCTCCTTATTTATGAAAGCAGAGTGCTGTTATAATAAAATAAATTTGAACTGTATTTTACTTATATTTTATCTGTGCAACTGCATAAAGTAGGTGATGATGAAAGATAATAGATGAAGACCTTTAAAACTCTTCAATAAAATAATTTCCAAGTGGTGGTGACTAATCTAGTGTTTAAGCTATAATCCAAGAATGACACAAAATACATCAGTCCTGTCAGGATGGACAGGGCTTGTTGTGCTTTGGTGTTTGAAGTCAGTCTATTCTAATACTTTTTCAGGCCATGTGGGGTAGAGTTAGCTACGTGCTTAGTCTGTGGCCTTTAATATGTACTGATGCTTCAACTGAACCCTTTGTAAAGCAGTTTTAGTTACATGGATTATTAACATAAAAGTAACTTTAAAGTAGTAGCCATATTAATAACACCTTGAAATTTATAAAAAATTTATCTGTGATACAATCTAAAGACAATTCTATTTGAACCAAACCTGTGTGAAGTAAAAGCAATTTAACAGGTATGAATTTAAAACATATATCTGTTTTGGCTTTACTTATCTTCTGCAACAAATTGATACTTACCTTAAAGTCCCTATGCATTTAATGTCTGGCTAATGTTGCTTTGTTGTAGAATTAATGGTTCAAATAATTTTATTTGAATGTAGAACACTTAGTAAGCATTTCAATTAATTTGTCTTGTTCTTCTGTATTCTGTGCATATTGCCCTGCATATTTCTTTATTACCTTCTACCAGGGCACCTAATATCTATCACGATTTTATTTCCCACCTTGTTGAAGCGGAAATGCAGTGGATTGCCTTGTGTGTGGTGTTTTCCATTTATTTTTAATTACTACATGCAGTTTTATAGAAGAAAGAAAGCAAGGAATTGTGGATGAGGTTTGTGTCGGATATTTATTTAACAGACTGAATATGAGACTTTGTTTTCTACACACATAGCACTTCTTTCCTCCCTGGCCCCTTTCTTCTTCTCCCCAGGAGGTACTCATGGCAGTCAGAAAGGAAGGGTGATCTATTCCAGCTGTCAGCCAGAAGCTGCGGATGTTTTTTTTTTAAATGAGGCTGCTGATGGTGTAACTATCATTTCACCTACCTCAGCTTCAGTTTCAATCAGCCTTCTCTCATCTTGTAATTGGTCTTCTCCAAATACTGAATCACTGGGTGTAGCAGTAATGCTCTGTCAACAAAGAGCTGTGTGTCATCTGAGTGTTGATATGGGTTATCTGACCAATTTATCTCAGTGTTTAACATTGGAAAATGCATGTTTGCGGGGTGCAGTGGATCTAAGGCAGAGATGCAATTCATTAGCATAAGACAGAGTTTAAGCCCTTCTAGTGTGTTTCCAGAGGACTCTGTTGCCTGTTGAATGGGAAAACAGCTTCTGCTCAGTAGAATATGATAATGCAGAGTAGACCAGAAGACAGAAATCTTGCCTTGTTTGCTATCCAGCATGGTGAGAAATTACCACCAAAGAAAACTTTAAGACAATGTGACTTCCAGACAGGTTCTTTTTTTATTAATTTTTTAAAATAATATAAGGATTGTTTATATATTGCGTATTAAAATTTCTGGACCTTCATATAAAAAACCCGTACTTTTGAAGCCAGATACTTGATTCAGTCTTAGGCATGGTGTCACCACTGTTACCTCCATAACTAACCATTGCATAACAGTTGACTTTGTAATGACAGTCATTAGCTTTTTTGGTGCTTTTCTCTCTCATTTCAAAACTTTCACATTTGACATTTAGTTGTCTTAATGTCTTGTTTAGTGGAAATAGGAGACAAAATAGTTGTATATGAATAACATGATTTTTCAAGCTGCATGCAAAAAATGGGAAAGGAAGAGTGAGAAATTAACTGCCGAGTGTTTTTAAAAAAATATGCTTTCATTATACTAAAGATAGCATGCAAAACCTAAAAAAATATGGATAAGTGATGTTTCTGAGGCCTTAACAGCATAACAGGTTTAGTATAAAATTCAGAGACTCAAGAGATTTCCAGAGAAGATGTGGAGATTTTGTGGTCTTAAAATAAAACTAAAATCCTTCTCTCTCCTTTTCTTTAGCTTCTGTGGTAATTTAGAGTACCCTGCATACGTAATGCATATTGGAAATGAGGACATGCTTGTAGAACTAGTTTTTTTTTTTAAAAAAAAAACCTAATTAGTTTTAATTATATTTCTTAGGAAAAGAAGAAATTTCTTGTGAAGATCAAAGAGTGAACTCTAGCCTAGAGTCTTAGCACTGGGAGCTGACTGGCATATTTATTTGGGTATTTTACTTGTTGCTTGTGTAATTATCTGGGATTTATATGCTGCAACAGGTATGCAGAGGTCACTGTAACTTCTGAATCTGCAAACTCCACAGGTACTTCAGTTGTGCTCATTATCCAGCTGTTATGGGTACCACTATCCAAATGGGTAAGGCTGGCATGGTTATGATATGATGCAAAGCCCATGGCAGGTATTGCAATATTCTTTCTCATCCTCCTTGCCAAGTCTGGATGATTTACTTTGCAGGTCAACCTATTGCTCTTGGCTAACTTTCAAACTCAGTATTATCTAATCTACAAATCGCTACTGTCCCAGCAGTTCAAGTCAAACAAACAAACAGAAAAGAATTTAAATGAGCAAGAGAAAAAGAATTGCCCAATTGAGTGAATAATTGAAGATGGAATTTGGTCCAGAGAGACAGGTATTTCAATTTGGGGAATAAAAAGCAGAAGTAATGGCAGATGCATAAATAATTGATAAAGTCTCGGCACCCATTTTTTTGTTGCTGAGACTGAGGGAAACAAAAATGCAGTGCTTTCCCCCTCACTCCTCATATGGACTGCAGTTCTTTATCCTTTAGGCAGCTACCTGCATAACTGTGACATGAGAGGAGAAATCCCTGAAGATGACTGCAATGGAGAGACAGTGCTTGGCTTATCTGTCTTTGATTTGGAAGACAAGTGATGTGCGCTGGTTCTGTTGCAGAGAGGAGAGTGCATATTTTCACCATATTTCTTTAGGGAAGTTGATCTATGACCTTCATATTAGAAGTAATGTGTACTGTTCAATCAAATTCTAAGTGTTGTCTTTACTGCTCTTGGGAAGACAGGTGATTGATCTTGTCAAGTCAGCAGTCATCACTATACAGCAGTTACTACAGTCCAAATTTCTATTGCAAGATCTTTCTTAAGATGACCAAAAGAATAATGCTAAGAAATTGCTTCTGCTCAATATATCTGAGACTGACAGTGCAGGTATGATCTAATAAACAGGGGTTTCGATCTGTCACTTAAATTAGTTGTACATTTAAAAGCTATTGCTGTCAATTTGATCATGGGTTATTCCCTTATGTCTGAAAATGAAAGTGACTTTGGCTCCCTTCTGTCTGGTCTCTTAAAGAAGAGGTATGAAGAAGTATATGTTGGTATTTCCTAATGGTGTCCACATTCATTAAGACAGGGGATTTGAGCAGCAAATTTTCTGGCCTATGGAAACAAAACAAAAGACTAAGATACAATTTAATTTATTTAGGAGTCATTTGTAGCCATCTCTATTGTGTGCCACATGGCAATAAAGTCACCTAAGTCACCTATGACTATAGTTGTCTTGATTCAGGCAGCACCGTTTTCTCCCATCTCCTATGTACAAGAAACAGTTTTATTTGTTTAGCAAAATCTTCATGAAATTCTGATGGACCATTCTGCAATGGTGCAGCTAAATAAGATCAAACCCAACAGATGACTGGAAAAAACAAGGGAGTGAGAACTGCAGCATACTGGCTAATAAGTGATGCAACAACAATATGATTGTTGACTTTCCCAATGGATTATACCCCATTTTTACAAACACCTTTTAATATGGAACATGCTAGAGCATTAATTTTGAGCTCACTTCACTTTTAAGAGTAAACTTTCAAAAGTCAACTTCAAAGGTCAGAAGTGGAGTCAGAGTATGCATGATGATGCCTTTGATACCATGCAACACCATGCTCTTCAGAAAATATGTAGGAAGACAGCAAAATTGTCATAAAATTTGTTGGTTTTTAGCTGTAACAGATTAGGTAAGGGAGAGATCCTCTGGTGTATGCATAGAGGTGGTCATATACTTCTGTCTTGCACCTGAAGAAGTGTCCATGAGGCTATTGCCATTAAGTTGTTTAAGAAAACCTTTTCAAATCTATCAGTGTGTGAAAGTTAAAGCATTTACCATTGGAGTAGCACTGTGTAGCAGTCAAAAAACTGCCTTCAGATTTAAGGCTTACCACAAGAGAGGGAAGGCTAACTATGTTGGACTGAAGTACAAGAACTGAATGTTTCATGGGTGAGGATTAGATAGCTTAAATCACTTCATTAGCTCACAGTGAAGGTCCGCTATATAAAATTTCTCTCTGTGATGGAATGACAAATTTTTCGATTTATCACAGCATATGTTTGCAGGGCTTGTTCTGTCCCAGCGGGACTCCACTGTGTAGGATGTTAGCTTTGCATTTGCAGGGGCCCATACAGTCATTAGAATCTTAAACTAATCATCTTCATTATTACTGGTTAAAAATACATATTTAGAAACCCAGTTTTCTTGACTTTATGGCTTTCTAATGCAAGTCAATGTGTAGTGATAACCATAAACCAGCCACCTTGCAAATTCATCTTGGAGAAGTTAATGTAGTAACAATCACTGTTTGTATGGCTCTATTCATACTCCAGTGATACATACAATAGGGAGTGTTTAGACTGGAAAAAAAAGTAGCATCTAAAGTGCTGTCTATGTTTTATGGAAAGACAGGGAATAAAACTCTTGAGTCAAAGCTTCTTTGTTTATGTAGAAACACTCAACTTCCAGCATGAACACAAGTTGGCACAGCATTTCTTGCTCTTCAATACTCTTAAAATTTTAGAAGTGGTCAGGAGACCAGAACTGTTTAATTAGGCTTCTTGTATATATCTGGGATTGAGGAATCTTGAAAGTGAGTAGTTTGACATCCAGATTATTTACCAGTCCAGTATTACAAAAAAGCTACTCTTTTAATTGCTTTGCTGCTGATATCTTGGTATTCAGTGTGGAATAACCAAGGCAGGCTGTAAAGAGTTGCAGAAGGTCTTCATGATACTGAACAGTTATTGAAATTTTGTGTAGACAGATAAGAAGCGGTGCTCAAGGGGTAGGTGAAGGGAACAACTCCCATCTTCCACACAAGGCATTTTTCGTCCTCCCATTGCATTTCTGAGGAATGGCACATAGATAAGGCCAGGCTGAATGGAGCCCTGAGCAACCTGCTCTAGGGTAAGCTATCCCTACCCATGGCAGGGGGGTTTGGAACTAAATAATGAGGTCCCTTCCAATTCATACCATCCTGTGATTCTATAATTTTGTTGTAGTCACTTGTATTACTGTCAGCTCAATGCACAGTAATGGTAGAGTCCAGAACAGGCAGCCCTGGACCACTGCATAAATTCAGAGTATACCTATATCTGGCACATTGTGTACTCTTATGATATTGTTTCTCATCCTGTACTTCTCTTTTCCACTTAATCCTCCACCAAGCCTACCTCCAAAAGAGATAATAAAACTGCAGGAAAAAGGTCAGAGGTATACAATGACTTCTGGGTGAAAAAACATCTTAACAGACTTCAACTCTTCAGGCTGGAAGGGAGAGAAGCAGATCTTGCATGTAATATTTAAAATGTCACAGGTGATGTGAGTGGGGTTAGATTGCTTAGTGACCCTTCTGATGCAGAAATAGGGAATATTCAATGAAACTGGCAGTAATCAGGTTCAAAACTTCTTGTTAAGTAGTAGAAAAGCTTTTCACGGGATGTTCTTTTGATGTATGTTTTTATATGTATCAAATTATATTTTGCTATATATCCACACATTCTGTGTTTTATGTATGTTCAAGGGGAAACTGGACAAATTTGTGGAAGAGAATTATATGCTCTTTTATCAAATATTAGTTATCGGTTGTTCAGGAAGTTTGTCTGAGCTGAGTCATTGGAGAATGCAATGCATGTTACAGGAAAAAATCACTCTCCACTCATTTTCTTTGTACAGTTTCCCCTAGCTGTGAGCTTTTTGTCACTGCCAATGGCAAGTACTGGGACAGGTCCAGGCTTACCAGTGGGACTGTCCCTGTCTTCTGAGACATTATTAGGAAGCCAGGTAAGAGGAATCACCAATAAACCTAACTGATGATTTGGCACATCTGCTATTGAGTTAGCAGATGTACGTGGTATTTTGAGTTGGCTTCCTGCTGGAGAAGTAACAAGTGATTTAATCCACTGTTCTCTGTCCCTCCCAATCTTGTTTTACCTAGATTGCAGCCTTCAAAGCAAACCTTTATAGCAGATGTACAGAGCGTTGTTTTATTCTTTCAGTAATCCAAGCAATACCCACCACTTTGCAATAGGCAAGGTGTGCAAGTGTGCCCCTAGGATAGATTGTTTATGCTCTTTCTGCCCACCCCCTTATGTATATGAATGTGTGTATGTGTGTATATATATACCTACACACACACAAAAAATTTATATATCAGAAGGCCATGGAACTGCCAGCTGAGTCAAAGTCTCAATTAAGAACTACTTCTAAAACTTCAGATTTTCTCATGTGACAAGAAAATAACTTTGCTTTTTAATTCAGCCTGTTTGTCTTGCAGTCATAGCCAGGCTTACAAGACATAAAAACTTTTGGTGAGTTCTAAGTGAAATTTCTGCAACCTGCCATACAGGGACATCCATATGTGAAGATTGGTCCTCCCCTCAGCACCTGCAGTATTCTCAGTAGTGGATTTGAAATGTCAGACTATCCTTTGCCTCTGTAGTGGGTATTCAGGCTCAAAGCTTAGCACACTGCTGCAAACACTTGCCCAGAGACTACAGCATTAGATGTAGTCTATAGTCCATTGGGCTCAGCAACACAGGGGCAAACTAATCTTTTTAGCTTGGCATTAAAATGCGCCTCGGGATTCACCAGATGGTCAAGGAATTTGTCAGATTGTTTTTGTTTCCAGAGAAATATGTTATATATATATATATAAAAGAGATATTTCACAAATGCACTCTGTGAAGATTCTCGTATTTCCAGTAGGGGATGAGATATTAGATACTTCAGTCCCATCATGGAGGGGACACAGTGCTTTATGTAGCATGTGCGATGCATGGGTTCAAATTAAATAAATTGCTGTTGAAATTAATTTGGGTCTCACATCTATGTACCATAAATATATAGCTAGTATTTAATTGTTTTTCCCTTTAAAAATGCTTGACTCATTTTCCATTGCGATTTTGAGCACGTAGAGAAACTTTGTGTCATAAAAACAAATGCCATTTTTTATGAGCTCTGAGCATGAAAAAGTCTTTTAATTAACAAAACCAAGTTTTGCAGTAGTGTGCAGAAGTACCTAAATTCCAGCACAGATAAAACAAAGTAGTGAGCCATTTTTGTTAAATTTATGTTGCTTGTTGAATTGTCATTTTTAAACCCAGTAAATAATGTTTTTGTTCCCTCATGTGATCAATGAATGAAATAATTGGTGTAGAGATTGCATTTTTGTGCTAATGATCTGTCACAAATTGCATTTTGTGCTAATGATCTGCCCAAAACCTTGAAGGGCAAGTTTTTCACTGTCAGTAAAATGTCTCAGTAAAAGGTACCAGAGATCAAAGAGAAGGTTAAAGAATCATTGAGCTAATTCCGCTAGGGTGCTGGCACCATCCTTCAAAAAAAGAGGTATATGGTGGGAATTACCCTCTAGTCAACCTGCCAGAGGTTTCTCTCCCATCCTTGCTTCCCCACTTTCTAGGCAGTTTAAATATGGACACATTTCTTCCTTTCTTCCAATTCACTCCCCTGCCTCAATTTTCTCTTCAAATAAAGCTTTGAAACCCCCTACCCTACCAAATACCTAAATTTTTAATGAGAAAGTTGTTTTCAAGTTCTCTCAGAGTAATCTCCATATCTTTGTTTTCTGCATAACACAATAACATAGTAGTCTTTTATAACCCAGGGGAGATTTCTTTACTGCCCTTCCCATCCTCTCTAGCAGTCAGGAAAAGAAAAATTAAGCTTTTAAACATTTTTTCTTTACCCTTCTACCACGTGGCTGCAGCTTTTTTTAGCCTCAGCCATCACAACATCTGGACCTTTTAGAGCACTGTGTTTAGGCTGGATCCGTGCTCTTTAACCCTTTCTTACAGAAAATCTGCCACAACACTTTGTTTAAAATGTTGGACTCTGTAAAAAGTATTCTCCAGTTTCTGATGTACAAACCTAGAGTCCTTTTAAGTTTAGAGGAAACGGTATCTTTCTGCAGAAACATTGCCGCTAAGTTTCTGATTGCTTCTAAGTCTCTCTGTTAGTGTTATTCACTGAGAAGAGAAAGAAAATGCTTTTCTGGGGATCCTTTTTGCAGCTGGTTCCTGGGGCTGGTAAGGCCAACATCTGCAGTCCTGAAATAGTCGTGTGGTAGCAAGTGCTGTGGCTGCTGCCTTTGCAGCTGGTCTGTATAAAATACCCATAATGATTCTCTTTTCCTTACAGCTAATGTGGCATATAACTTAGAAGCTATGATTTCTGTCTTCCTCTGGCATATCGTAAACTTCCAGATTTTGAGCTGGCTGGAGGAGGTTGTTCTTTGGAAAGATAAGTATAGGCTAGTCAGCTTCATACAGCTGGAAAAAAATAGTGCTAAATATATACTTGATAGACAAAAAGGAGAATCAGTAATTTGGTTTGGTATCTTGATGAAAAGGAACCACTATGTGCACTTAAACTGCTGAAATTGGGGTGAGGTTTCTGTAACCTCCATGATAAAGCCCCAAAACTCAGCACGAAGGTATTAATTCCAAGGGACAGACAGGTTGCTAATGAGCACTGCAAGCAGAGCAGATGCCTGTCTGGTCTTCATGCCATACAGTGGAAAACCAGGTGTTTGAAATTGACCCATCTGGAGTCATATTTAATTACATCCTTCTACAGTAAGTTCCATGTAAGTGTGATGTTATCTGCTTGGCATTTTGCTTGAGATAGGAACACATGACAAGGGAGAAGAAAAGGTTTTTATTAAGCTTTTTCCCCCCAGAATCTCAAAAGAAGTTTTGAAAATGGCATTAATGTCAGATGCATTTATGTGCCTTTAACCTCTGAAAGAGGCTGCAGGGTGATGGTTCCTTTATTCATGAGACTTGTTTTGACTCTACAAACAGTTTTTACTGGGACTGATAGTTCCCCAGTGGCCTTAAGCAGGCTCACCTGGGGTGGCCCATGACCTCAGTTTCAGTACAACTCCAGGTCTTCACTCCTGCCTGAGCTACTCCACAAGAGTCTGTTGAATTCCTGCCTGGTCACAGACAGTGTTGTTCCTGACCTGTGCACTGGTGTTCTAGCATAGCCTTGACCTGTTCCCAGGGAGGTGCCTAACCCAGAGTCTCATCCTTAATGTGCTCCAAAATGCTTTGTGGGTAAGCTGCAAAAATGTTTGAGCTGATTAGCACTCTGATAATGGGGATGTTTGTTGGTAGCAAATCATAACCCACTTCCTCTTGTACAGGTCAAGTTGTTGCTTCATTAATATTGATGTGTGCATGGTGAATAATGAGCAGTAAAATTAAAAAAAAAGCTTCACAGAATACAAGTTAATTACATAGTTCACGTTCACTGTGTTTGCTTACATATGTGTGTATGAAGACTAGAAAATCTGGAGAGAAGGTCATCAGGCTCTAACAGGTAATCATAACTACTTGGGGCTTAGGCTTCTTTAAATTGTTGGTTTGATAGCTGATCTGTAAAAGTCACACAACATTCAGGGTGAAGAGGGCAGGAAACACTAAACTGAGGGTTCTTCCCGCCTTTCTCTGCAGTTTCAGTATGGTAGGTTAGAGCACCTGTCCTGGAGGTTAGGGTTGTGTTTGATTTTTCAGCGCCTGCTTTCTAAGAGGGTTTGAGAAGTTTGAGATCTAATTTTCCTATATTCCAGAAATTGTCCCTGCAGGTCAGAATCCAGTGTCACATCGACACTGCTTTGTTGGTGCCTGGGATCCTTCATTTCAAAGGAAAGCCTACTGTTGCACTCAGTCTAGTCTCCATCTAAAAGACAGTCTTCAACTTTACAGCCTCTGCTCCCAATACTGGATCATAAACAAAATAATCATGGTAACAATAATAATAATCTGAAAGTCTTTGGTTCATGACTGCAGGTAGAGTTTGGGTCTGGATTTTAGCAGGATGACCTCAAGATGTGATGATACCCCAAGGCCGCAGATCTGTGTTCATAAACTCATGGTTCAAATCTGTGCATATGTGTGTGAATCTAGTTCTTGCATTGAGAATGGTTCCCTTGCAGTAGCAGAGGTCAGTGTCTGGGCTGGCTTGCAAGATGGCACAGGCTTGATTGGGCTTTGTAATTGACTTTTAGTAGCATTTTGCCTTGGCATAAGCCTCCTGTAGGTAAAGTTGGGGTTAATTATCTTACTATATACTTTACATGTTTCAGCTATCTTGCTCAACTTAAGTGGCCTAGCAAAACCTTCCCAAATAAAAATGAAACAAAACACTTCAGTGCCACTGAGTTTCATGTAGGGGAATGGTGGTGCCTGTCTGCTCACTGGAGGTGCTTGTGGCATGTGGCAGAGAGCCAGGCAGGGCACAGCCTCCCATCTCTGGGCAGGGGCTGAGGCTCAGGTCAGCCTCCTCCATCCTCTCCTGTGTTTGCACTCACTGGAATCAGCATGCGAGTGTCACCAAGGCCCAGGGTTTACTGGACCCTGAGCAGCCGGTCCTGTGAAAAGCAGTTGTTTCTCTTTGGTGTTACTCCAACAATTGCTATTTTATTCTGTATCCCTGGTACTGGTGTTTCTGTCAGTTGCTATCTCTGACAGTTACTGAAGTAGCTAAAAATGCCTGATAGGTTGATATAGTAGTTAATATTATTGTAATTGTTGTGTGCATGTAGTTTCTCTCCTCCTCAATCTTGCTGTATATATTGGAAGATAATCACGAGATTGTTGGTTTTGTTGTTTTAGTTTGATTTAAATTTGCAGTAATTTATCAGTGATATGACTTAAGAAACAAGTTACTGATCTCTGCTACTTTCCAGCAGTACTGACTTGTCCTAAAATAAGCTGTAACAGTAAAGCATCATGACTGAAAGGGCTGGTTCCCTGGACTTGTTTTCCTCTTAAATACTGTTTTGCATTATTTTTTTTCCTGTCTGGGTAACTAACTTCCAGAAAAAAAGGTTGCCATTTACTTTTCTGTTCCTGTTACCATATTTTTGGTGGTTTTTTTAATTTTTTTTTTTTCTTTTCTTAATGAACCTACATAAAGCACTAACTGAGTAAAAAACGTTTTGGATCATAAACAGTCAGAGTGACCACTGCTACTCATTTCTTGGTTTTTTCCAGAATTTTATTTGGCAAGCAGTATTAGTATCTGTGGGAGGAAACAGACTGACTTAAATTTGGGGAAATACAGGATGGAGCTTGAAAGGGTGTGTCCTCAAAAATGTGTGCACATGTCACACTTGCAAATTGGGTAATTGCATATTTAGTTTCCTGTCTGTATACATGTGTGGGAGCAAATGTACGGTTTGTCTGCCATAAGAGAGATCCATGCACTGAAACCATCACCATTTTCAGGCTGTTTTGAACTCAGTGCACTGGAAGAACTTAGACTGTGGTGTGAGCCACAGCGGTGACTCAGAAATTCAGTCCCAGTTTTTATGTCTGTCTCCCAAATCCTGGTAATAATTGTGATGTTAAATATGTTTTGGCATATACTGATGTCAATTAAACAAGAGCATGCTGGTGGCTCTTAAGGGCCTATTATCTTCAGGCCTTGGGAGAGCTTGGCTAACAGTGGCCTTACTCCACTTGGGTTTTAAATACCAGTACATCCTTACTGCTACCTGTGTCCTTCTCGTGGAAAAATACCCTTTACTGCTATATTTTATTTGTTGATAGTGCCACTTGGATATCTTGATAATAAGCTCAAAGAGTAGGAGGTGAATGGAAAAAGGAAGAGAGGGCACGTACGGGTCAACGTTCAGTGACAGTGATGACAGACACAGAAAGATGAGGTTTTCTTGTAAACAGTTTGTATTGGTAGCTAACGAAAGGAATAAATTTCATCCTGGTTTTCATGTTTCTATTCTGTATCCCCAGCTTCCCACATGGTGATGCTCATCTTCCATTTGGAGTCCTTCTGATTATAACTATGAAAAATAAGCTATTTCTGATACACCAATAAATAAGCTTGCTCACTAGTCCTGGAAAACACATCCTTGCAATTACGATTGTGGTGACTGCACATAATGAATGACAGAGTTAGTGGTGAAGAGTTTTGCTGTCATAACCAACCTTTTAAAAATGTAAAATTTCAAAACAAGCACTACGCTGTTGACAGTTTGCATTTTAGATACTTCAAAACACATAATACAAGTTAAAATTTATTTCTGCCATGAAAATGCATGGTATGGCTGCCTAGGCCTGTGTTGTCCTTCATTTTTTCTATTGCAATGGAAGTTTAGAAATGAGCATTTTTATTCTAAGGTACAAACGTCCTTTCCTGTTAGTTATGGAATTAATTAAGCTATAAGGTAAACACCCTGATACTCCTCTGAGGGCTCTGAAATCTTTGAAAACCACAGATGTGGAATGACTGACTTTCTGGAGGGGTTTCCAAGCTTCTTGTAGATGATTTGGCAAGCCAGTAGTCTGATTCTAATATTATAGCTTTTAAAAGAAATGAAGCATTAATTTCTTTAAGGATTGGTATGGGGCACTAGAATGGTGTACAAATAATGTAATTGTCACTAGTTCAGGTGTGTCTGTTGTTGCCTGCTACATGCTTGCGAGGTTTGGTATGGGCCCTGGAGGATTTGGCATTGGGTTGGATCTCTGTTCAGACTCAGGATATCTGTTTAGGACTCTGCAATGCAAGGGATTAGGCCCTGCTCTTCAAGACTTAGACTGGGAGAGGTTTAGCCCTACAAACTGACACTTTATTTCCTGTAGGAAGTGATAGACAGGTGATGGCAAGGGGGATAGGGAATGGAGGGGGGGGGGGTGAGGTTTGTGTGGTTTTTTATTTGTTTGGTTGGTTTTTTTTCCCTAAATAACTTCAGTTTAAACTGTTCAAGAAAGAGTTAAGAAGTTACTGTGCCCAAGGCCTGGCACCACTGTTACTCTTGAATATGCTCAATTCAGAGCTCTGCCCCTTCGGTCAACCAGAACAAGGACCATAGACTCATAGGAAGATTTGAGTTGGAAGGGACCTTAAAGATGATCTAGTTCCAACACCCCTGCTGTAGTCAGAGATACCTTCCACTGGACCATGCTGTTTATGCATGAGTAGCCTCTGCTTCCTGATGAAGTGACCTGTATTCTTGGAGTGTGCCAAAACTGAAGGAAGATAACTGTAAGAAGTGTCTGCTAGTCCTTTCTCATTCCTCTTCACAAATACCTTGCATTCTTTTTCTACCTATATGAAGATGTTGTGACTTTGATAACAATCTAAATTCTAAATTTATCAGTGACTCAATTCAGCTGGTCTGGTTCCTTTGAGTCTTAAAAACCTATCAGCATAGATTGATCTCCATTTTAACAAAAAACTGCCTGTGATATTGTCCCTGGTCTTGCTGAGGCACCATGATATGCTTATGAAGGATAATGAAATGAGGGAGGAAGGAAAAATTACCTAAAACAGTCAGTCTGCATACACTGTATGCTGTACTCAAATTATCTCTGTGCAGGTGTGAGTGCATTGCTCTATAGTGGGACTCTGTTTGAAATTCTGGATGGGATCACAGGAAATGGCTCTAGGCTCAAAAAATTTTATGTTCTTCTGGCTAGGTAATTGTGCTTCTCAGCTGAGCAAGAGAAAGAAGGTAAGAAGATGAAGCAATCATTCTGGGAATGAAACCCAAGGATTAGATCCTGAGCAATGAAGATAGTTCTAGGCACACCCAGAGCTGATCTACTTCCTATGACACCTGAAACTCCTTTAGGATTTGCCAGTTTCAAAAGTGGGAGATCTAAGCCTCATCTAGTCAGGAAAGATTCTGTGACGTCTGGAAATGCAACTGCTCAATCGTGTGTGATGCTTCTTGCAACGTGTGATGCCATATCTTCTCCTGGCTTGCTCCCTGGAACTAAAGCCTGCTTTTCCAGTGGGTCAAAACTTTAGTGTACCCAGTGCTCTAGACAGGGTGTTAATAATCTCTGTTGTAAGTCCTCAGGCTTTAAAAGTATGTGCTTCTAAGCATGCATATATGTATATATATATACACACACAACTTGAATATTTGCATATATATATATGCATGTATAAGTGTTTTGAAGTGTAGGTGTGTAACTTGTGCACTGAAGATGTGAGTTCTGTGAGTAAATTTAGCCCCTTAATGTCCTAATAGTTTTTATTCTGGATAGTACTGGTGGTGTGAGATGACAAAGTAAGAAGCCCACCACTTATCTGTGAGCTTAGCTCTGAAAAACTTGGGTCAGGATTGAGATGCAGTCCTGCCAAGTGAGGTTTTTCCTCTTGTCTCCCCCATCCCTCCCTCTCCTTTAAGGTTGCATTGGCCTGAGATGCAGCACTCTCTCTGCTCATTGGTGCCTTCTATGGTGCACCAATCTTCTGCTTTTTCTGACTAAAAGCCAGACTTTTCTGATTTAAAGCCAGACAGGCTTTAAATTTAATGTTTGCGGAAGTGGTAACAGGAGAACAGAGATGCAAAGGAATACAGTGAAACTCTAGTATTTGATAGATAAAATCACAGAATAACCTGATTTGGAAGGGACTCACAAGGATCATTGAGTCCAGCTCTTAGCCCTGCACAGGACAGCCCCAACATGTCACACCATGTGCCTCAAAATGTTCTTGAACTTTTTAGGGCTTGGTTTTGTGACCAGGTCCCTGAGGAGCCTGTTCTAGTGCTCAACCACCCTCTGGGTGAAAAACCTTTCCCTGATCTAACCTAAGCCTCCCCTGACTCAGCTTCAGGCCCTTTCCTTGAGTCCTGTCACTGGTCATGAGAGTGAAGAGATGGCTATCTACCCCTTTGCTTCCCCTCATGAGGATGTTGAAGACTGCAATAAGGTCTCACCTCAGTCTCCTCATCTCCAGACTGAACAGACCAAGTGACCTCAGCTGTTCCTCAGATAGCTTCCTCTCCAAATCCTTCACCATCCTCATGGTGCTCCTTTGGACACTTTCTAACAGCTCAATGTCTTTTCTATATGGGGACACCCAAAACCACACACAGTGCTCAAGATCAGGCTTCACCAGAGCAGAGTGGGACAATCCCCTCCCTTGCCTGGCTGCCGATGCTGTGCCTGATGCTCCCCAGGACACGCTTGGCCCTCCTGGCTGCCAGGCCACTGCTGACTCATGTTCAACTTGTCATCAACCAGGACTCCAGGTCCCTTTCGGCAGCACTGCTTTCCAGCATCTCATTCCCTGGTCTACACACATGTCCAGGATTGCCCCCTCCCAGGTGCAAAATAAAGCATTTGCCCTTTTGAAACTTCATACAGTTGTTGATTGCCTATCTCTCTAATTTGTTGATGTCTCTCTGCCCTCGAGGAAGTTGACAGCTCCTCCCAATTTAATGTCATTAGCAAACTTACTTAGTGTTCCTTCCAGTCCTGAATCCAAGTCATTACTGAAGATGCTGAAAAGCACAAGGCTGAGGCCAGAGCCCTGCAGAACCCCACTAGTGACCAGATGCCACCATGATGTCACCCCATTTACTATTAAACTTTGTACCTGATCCATGAGCCAGTTGCTCACCCATTGCATGATGTGTTTTTCTGGCTGAACACTGGACATTTTGTCCAGAAGGATACTGTGAGAGTATCAAAAATTTTGTCCAAAGTCCAAAGAGGTGGCATCTATTGGCTAAAATACAAAGATCAAGACCAGCCCCTTAACACTGTTTTCTTGCAGCTCTGGAGAGTCTGTTGTGCTGGGGCAGTGTAATAGTGTGCTTTTTGGAAATCTAACTTTAGCTCATGTTGGCAGTGTCTGTAATGGAACCAAATCTCTTGTCTAGAAAAACAAAATGTCACATAAAATGTTGAATTCGCTTTTTTCTTTTTTTTTTTTTTACTGTGACAGAATTTTCCATTCTGTTGCTTCTCTTTAAGCCTTTCAATACTTATGGAAAGTTTTTCCTAATCTCTGTTTCTTGAGCCTGATGAAAGATCGGAGGAAATCTGATCAGTGGTTGAAAGAGTCAGGAGAAAAAATACTTCTTACCAGGGAAGGCAAGTAATGAGACTTAACAAATGTCTACTGTTTGGAGTTTATAAGGGAGGAGATTGTCTCAGGCAGTGACAGACTCTGTGTTCAGGCCAAAAGGTTTCTTGAAAGAGAAACCATTAAATGCGAATGACTGACTGGTATGCATCAGGTGGCTGTACTGCACACATTCTCACTATATGTCCCTGAGTGGAAAAATGGCAGTGGAACATCTTAATTTTGCTATCGGATTTCTGAGAAGCTAGGAAGTATTTTAATCTCTCAGGATCATTATACAAGTATGGTGGTATGTGACTTGGAAAATATGTACCAGTTGCATCACTCGGAGAGGAGATGACAATAGAAAAGCATGAGCAGAGTGGCCACTGTATAGTTTCTTCCATATTATATGAAGAAAGAAAACTGGGTTGGAGGTTCCTTAATATCATGCTGGTAGAAGTTCTTACTTTCCATGGTCATGATGCACTACCTAGGAAGTCAGAATTTATCAGCAGGGAGTATTTTCTTCCCTCTCTTGAATTCTGACTGAGAACACTTTAGTATTTAACTCTGTCCTTAGGTTAGTTGGTGTCTTGTTTTGTATTAGTGTGGTTATTGTTACGGAACTGAACTTTTATTAGTATGCAGGTTAGAAATATTTTTTCTGCACTGATGTTGAAGAAAAATGAAAGAAGTATATGAAAATTGTCTGAAAACCTTACAAGACTTTGTTCTGGTTTCAGTTGAACAGTTTTGAGGTCTGTCTTCAATCCCTTGGCACGGGTGAGGAAGAAATGTTGTTTTGTACAGAACCTTATCCCTTCCTGGGAAGCCCAGGCACAGTGCTCCCATGAGTGGCAGAAGATCACTTGGCTTAGAGTGTGTCTATCAATGCTTACAGTTAGCCTTCTTGATAAGGCTGTTGATAGTGGCCATCCAGGTGTATTAGGTTCTCTGGGAACTGTTGGTGTGTTTCTCTAATAATCTACCTTAGCTGATGGGTTTTCCTGAAACCCAATTAATCAAAATCCAAACTTTTTTAGGTGTAGTATTGTTTCTGCTTCTACCTCTCCTATGTAGCAAAATACAGGGTTCGGGGTTTTTTTCCTCCAATTTTCAGTGCTTTGTGGTTGATACCAAAGCCTTTGCAGTAAACGATACGGTTAGTTGCCAGTTTGAAGTATTCAAAAGTTTAGGATATCAGTTTAGTTTTTAACGGGAACCACTAACTTATGTTGTAGTTCTTATATTCCAGCAAGCCTCATGGGGCACATGAGCTACAGTGGGTGTTGGTGCAGAGAAGAGAATCTAGTCCTGTGTAGCCATTGAAGAGGCTAAAATTTATCTAAACAGTCAGTGACTTTGGGAATAGAGGGACTTTTTGAAGGTGATGTTATGGCTCACTATTTTTAGAGTGGATGGTTATAAGAACACCTAGAATATATAGAGAATTCTAGATACATTCTGTGTGTTGCTGGGGGCAGCTGGGTCCAGTAGGCCAACAAAGGGGATGCTGCCACAGCTTTTACCCCTGGTTCCAACCAGTGCTGGGCCTGAGTGTGTGCCTGCAGTAAGGGAATGTGCATGCACGCACCCACCCTGCATTCACCACCCTGCGTATATACAACTGGCATGTACCTGCCTGACCACGCAGATCAACACAAACAGGCACACAAATGGCACCAGTGACCTCATCCTGTTCCCCTCTTTGGCTGAACAAGGTGAAGATCTCTTGGTGTGGAACATTAATACATAATTATCTCTCTCTCTCTCTTTTTCTCTCTCTCGTTACCTTTCTCTCCATATACACATCGCATGTATTATATATTATCAATTTATTAATTACATGTTATGTCACTAATACATATTAACTACTAATAATTACAGGATTATGGCCAAAATTTACCATTAATTACTACTAATTATAATTAAATATATAAAATTATATATGCACACATATATGTACCCCACGGATCTCTCCAGCAGCAGGACTTAGGCATGCAGACTACCAGGTAGCTGTCCCTGGCCCGTGGCCTCTCCATTTTGTAGTACCTGAACACAGAGGTCCACAGGACCCAGAGCATCCCTCTGAGTGCTGGTCCAGGCCTCCACATACAGCTTGCCAGGGCTCCCTGGGTCCTTCTGATAGCCGGGTCCCTATGGTCTTGTCATTAGTGGGACACAGCACAAGATGGGGATCACTGATTGACCTCCAAGGTCTAGCAGCTGGCTAGGATCCCCCTGATCCTTCCATAGCCATCTCCTCCAGTGGCCTCACTATTGGAGACAGGCAGTCTGTTGGCTTCCAGGGTTCATATTTGGTGGAGATTGCACGCTGACTTGCAGACCTGGTCTCCAGCTGCTGGTAGTTGGAGCCCTGCACACATGCACACAGAGAATAGAGAGGTTGCCCCGCTTAGGAAAACAGAGTTTGTGAAGGCAGGACAGAATCTGCTGGACAGGGCCAGATAAGCATCCTGAGAAGCTACCTGCTGACACATGGTCAGCCCTTTTGATTCCTTTATCCATCCTTTCATACTTTCCCCCACCTCTCACAAAAACCTACAGTAAGTCTGTGCAATCACAAAATGCTCTTCCCTTACATCCCATAATATGCCCGATAACCCTAGGCAGAGCCTGAAACATACTCTGGAGAGATGCTCCTGTTGTCCCTTTTTGATGGGTCAGTATCTGGGCAGTAGGGCTGAGGTTCTCCTGGGACTTGGAAAGATGGGCCTTTGATGGGCTGATGGCTCCTGGGATGAGCCTGGGAGTAGCTGGGCAGCAGATTATTTGGGGTCCCTCATTGCCATTGTCCCTCTGTGTGTGTGTGTGTGCGTACAAGCTTTTTCCCAAAACCTAGGGCTGGGTGTGGAACACGCACAATTCCTGGTCTGTTGGGCCGTATTGCACAAATATTGAATTCAAAACCTTTAATGAATTTGTAAGGCAAAATAATAAGACATTTCAGACAAACCAGATTTAAAATTTTGCTCATTGACACATGCAGCCTTTGCAGATAAGGTCACAGCATGGCTTCCCATCCTCTTTAGGATTCTTGCCTCGATTCCTTCATTAAATGGAAAATGTTAAATAAACAGCCACTAATATTTTGTATTTTATTGAAAAGACCCAACTTCCAGCAGTCTAGACCAAGCTAATTTTACTATGGCTTTTTAGAAGTTTAGCAGATTTTTGCATGTTTCTTAAATAGTTTCTTTATGTAGTACTTCTGAGTTAGATAAGGTGGGTGGAAAATGGAGGTGGGCAGAGAAGCCAATAAGATAGGCAAACCAGGTTCTCCTATTTACTATTTTTCTTAAATGCTGCTACCATACTTACTTAGGATTATGAATCCTGAAAAATCCTTCAACAACTCCTTCTGCCCCATCTGGGAACTGTTACGTTTCTTAGGTACTGAAAAAACATGTTAAATTATCAAACACCTGATGAATGGTCTTCCCAGTAGAATGTGATTTATCCTGTTCAACTGGAAATTCAACTGGAAGTTCAAATGAAAATTTTCAAGTGGCAAAACTATTCTCCCTGAAAACCTGAGACAAATTTAGGAAACAGTAAAAAGGAAGGCTTGCATGCAACTTTTTTGTAGTTTTCCCTTTATCTAATTTCATATGCAAATTTATAGGTGAGTGACATGCTCAAGTGCTCTCTGGTAAGGGTTTTTTCACACTTTTTAGAAAACAGCATCTTCATGTATAAGCGAAAAGACTATTAAATTTGTTCTGTTCAGGATTATTATTGGGAAAAAGTGAGAACGGTTCATGGGAAGAACATATGATAGCTAAAGTGGATTTGTCTATCAAAAATCATAAATGTGTAAGATTATTCACTAGTGTTAACAGAGTCCTGTAAGGAAATCAGCCGAACTCCCCTCTTCCTCCCTCTCCATTGTCAAGACTTAATCCTGTCTTCCATTGAAGCATTTTTTTCCAGTTATGGATAGGTACTTTAGTATGGCAAAGCCAATAAACAAATGTACCACATGGAAAAGATTGTGTCATTGAAAGACTTGGATAACTCTCTAAAGGGAAGAAGGAATGGTGGTGGGAGAAGGATAGATGGGAAGGAAAGGAGCTCAGTGAGCACACATATGCTGCTGTAGCCTGGCCAGAGAGGTATGATGCACACCTCCTTTGCACGAGATCTGGACTAGAGTGTGCAACCGAGGAAGGAAAATATCGATGGCAAAACTAAGAAGGAACCAAGTGTTAAACACACCTTAGGGCTCCCTTAAGCGTTTTGAAGGGCATTTATTGCCCTCTAGTGTTTCTCGCTGCACAGCTACTGTCACTCGCGGGTGCGGTGTGCTGCTTCAAAGGAACAGGAGGGAGTGTATCCCGATGTGACTGTAGCCAGAGCATTTGGTGGAATCAGGTGTACACGGGACCGAGAAAGCAGCTTGTTTGCATTACTCTTCTTCACATGTTATCATGGATGTGACTGTACACAGAAACTGAGCATGAAGACAAATGCGAGGTGTGTCAAGCTTGCTGTAAGAGTGAGCCCAAATTCTGGGTTATGTAATGGGCTCACGTAAATTCATAGCAGGTAAGTGAGTACAAGCCCTTAAATGTAATCGATCCTTCTTACAGCAACAGTGAGTATGTACTGAAATGCAGAGCAACACTATATGAGAAAGTTTGCTAAATACATGCATGATTTAATTTGGCTTCTAGTTGGCATCAAAAGCCAAAGTAAAGCAGGCAATGAGTTGATTTCACCGAAAATTCTACGTGACTGTAAAGTGGGGAATGTCGTAAAGCCTTTCATTCTGCAGGGCTGGTTTAGTTCAAGGTACTTGAAGTTTTTCAATATCTGGGTGAGTGATGTCTCCTGCATTTTCCGTGGCTTCTGTGTCCTCCCATCAAGGAGAGGACACAGTATACAAACAGATTTACAAAAACTTCTTATGGGGCTGAAATACCAATATGCAAACTCTGAAATGTCCCCTATGCACTGAAATTGGAAGAGATCGGAGCTACTGAAGTGCATGGTGAGGTGAGGCCCAGCTTAGTGCTGAGAACTAAAAATGTTTTTAGGGTGCTAGCAGAAATTGCATTGTAGCGTATATCATGTGGTTTTCTTCCACTCACAGTCAAATATTCCTTTAACAAATCTTGAGCATTCATAATCTTGGAAAAAATCCACATGTGTGTGAGTATGCATTAGGTGTTTTTTTTTGTGACCTGCCACTTAAGATGCTGTGCTGTACGAGGCAGTGTCTCATTCAGGCAAGAAGCGATGTGTCCTATTTCTTCTTTACCCCATTCACTCAAGTGGTGACCAGTTATAGGGGGACCTGGTGGACATACTGCTGGCCAAGCTGTATTTATGTGACAATATGTGTTTTGACTCTAAAATTTGATTTGTGTTGCAAATCAAATTTTGTATATCATCAGAAAAAGACTTCTTTTTTTTTTTTTGTCTTGTGTTTAAGGACAGTTGGTGAGGATCACTAAGATATGTTCCAAATGCCAGTTTAACACAAGCTAGAGGTTTAAAATCCAACAAGTGCATCAAATTCAGATACTTACTGGGTTTTGATCAAACTCCACTTAGAAAAAGAAAATAAAATTGGTCCCTTGCATATCACTCCTCTTGTGTGCTTTTAAATTATGGTATTGATATATACCACCCTCCTGACCTATTCTTTTTGTTGAAGAGGAGACTTAAAAAAAATACCTCTACCTGTGAGCCAAGTTACTATTTATAGAGTTTAATGCAAAGCTTTTGATTTCTCCAAATGGATGTTAAACTGGTTTCAAAGATATTCACATGACAAAGATTCTTGTGCCTAAGAGAAAATGTGTTCATCAAAAAGATGTGATGGGAATCTGTGACAGTCAGTCTAGACAGTCCCTGAGCTATTGCTGTGTCAGTGACTGCTGGTGAGGAAGCAGCAGCACTCACAGCAGTCACATTCAGTGGTGACCTCAAGGACAGTTAGCAGTAGCTCCTGACAGGAGGTACGTCTTGGACAGCTGGGTAGATTTTTACTAAATATACAATGATCTTTTTGAAATAGTTGAGAAAGTGGTGTGAGGATGGTCTGCGTTACCTGACCATGAAGGTTATTCTGTCTCAGAGATTGCTCAGCAGATTTTAGCAGTGTTGCTTTTAAGTCTGGTTTCTATTGAATATATAACAGATCCAAAATGATGATGCAGGGGTCTTATGTGCTATCAGATCTGGAATTCAGGATGCAAAGTAGTTTATAATTTTAGGGCCATGGACCCATAACCCTTTTGGTAAACTAGCAATTAGAGATTAGGTAAACTGTGAGGCTTGCAGATCCCAAAGTGAGCAGAACATCAAATCCAGAAGCTGAAATGGATCTTTCCTCAAACGTAATGACCATTCCTTCCTGAATACTTCATGTTGTGTTGGCAAACCTTTTCTTTTTAGCACTTTGACTACTTTATCTACATGGATCAGATGAGTAACTGAATCTGGATTGTGTTCAGCTCTACATGTAGACAAAGGATACTGGATGAATTTGTTTTTGTAGTTGCCAATCAAGATGTTGATATAGAAAAGTTTGAAAGGCTGGGAAAGATATTAGTGGCAGAAACATGCAATTATTATTTATTTTTAGTGTATTTTTGTGAGAAAATCCTTAAGTGAATTTTTGTCCTAGAGGCAGTTTTTTGTCACCCTTTGAGAGAGGTGTAAACACTGCATCCTTACCTCTAACTGCAAAATAGTAATGAAATTATTCATTGACTGCAGGAGATTAACGTTCAGATGTTCAGAGTGTGTGCAAAATAGACTCTTAATAAAGTAAAGAAATAGCAAGATCTAAGTCCTCTTTGTGTTGTGTGTTTTGTGTCTTTTTAGGTTTCTTTTGGGTTTTGTATGGTTTGGGGGGGGGGGGGTTTGTTGGTTTTTTTTTTGTTTTTTTTGTGGTTTTGTTGGTTTTTTTGGGGGGGTTGTTTGTTGGACTTTTTTGGGGGGATGTTGTTTTGTTTTGTTGGTCTTTTTTTTTTTAAATACCTGCTTTCACTGAAAGATAATTGTTATATGCCTGTCTGTCTGGACACTGATGAAATTCCCAACTGATCCTTTTACAGTAGTGAAAGAGAAAGGGTTGTGATGAAAGTATGTGATAAAAGTGCAGGAAATTGAGGCAATGGCAGATCCTGCCTCCAGGTATTCCTTAGGCAGCAATCTGCAAAAAGCAAATAACTTCAAGGTGAGAGATTCTGTCACATTGACTTCTTTTGATCTTATTAAGACATTTCTACAAAGGGTTTAGTTTGTCTTCAAAAATCTCGTTGTTCCAGAGTTGTAAATAAATTTTTGTCACAGGTGAGCTCTCTGCATAAACAATGGATAAATACTTCATACATGATTCTTTGGAAATTTCTCTTTGTACTTAATCCAGTATTGTAGTAGTCTCTCATATGCAGTTATGTTAAATAAAATGTTACATTTGACTTGTGGCTCAAGTTTCAAGTCTGACTAGCTTTTCTTTTTCTTAGCATGCCAGTGTATTTTAATAAATCTTTCATGTGTAATTCTACAAAGAGCACCAATTAAATAAATAAAGAGAAAAAGCCTATAAATTCTACTTGCATCCCACCAGGGATGGAATTTTCTTCTAGGTGAAGAAAGACTAAAAGTGAAAGCCAACACAGGCATTTTCCAAAGCTGGAATTTCTTTTATGAGGTTTTGTGGTTTTTGTTGGGGTTTTTTGTCCTACCTTGCCATTTGTAGAAGTAGTGAGTTGGGCAACAAGAAAATTCTTTAAGGTACAACACAAAATTTTTGGCCAGGAAAAAATACTGATCAATAAATAGAGATACCAAATACTTTGTCCATGCAATGTGTATTTGCAATAACGAGTCCATCACAGTTCAGTCAGGCTACTCTCATTGACAAAGGTCATTTATGAGCAAACACTGAGATGCTACTTATGCTTTTATTATGACATGTGGTTCAGTTCTAATCCCAGCATTTCAAAATCCTCTTCTTGAAGACAGGTGTGGGCACCAAGATGCTTTTGTCTTGTATTCAAATATAAAAGGTAGCTCACTCCATTGAGGGAGTAAGGATTGCACCGCATGTGTGAACACCAGCATATGTTTCATGTTAATGAAAAATATCTAACAACTGCCTGTTGGATCAATGTGATGTTTTGGCAGAGAGGAAAGGATATTTTTGAGGCAATTCATCTTCTCAAAAGGAACATTGTGATACTATGGTCTACTGATTGCATGCTACCCTTCCCCTGTTACATGGCATTTTATTCTTGGCCCAGACATGGTGACTGAGCAAAATACTGCACAGAGGAGAAATAAACCACGTACTAATGATTACAAACCCCATCTATTTGTTGTGCTTATTTACCTTGTATTCTGCTCCCTTTTGAAAGTGTAGGGACTTACAGACCTATGAATTCTTGTGTGAAGTGCATTAAATTATTGTTTCTTTTCTCAAAAGTGCTATCTTTTCTAATGAAGGTTTGGAAAGTTATTTTAGATTTTTTTGAGACATCTGGGCTGCTTGCCAGTTCACAGAAGAGCTATAGCTGTCCAGCCTGCTGTTCCCAAAGTGCCCATAGAATGAACTCTTTTTGGGTGGGAAGATAGTGCTGATAACAGAAACAGTTTATGTACAGTCATTCATATGTTAAAATTCAAGAGTTATTTGCAGAATATATTTTAAAGAAAAAGTTTGTCTACCTATGAAGTGTACAAACCAAGCTTTTTTTTTAATATATTGACAATTTTGTTGTTGGAAATTTTCAGAAATGGTAGAGCTGAAGAGTCTTGTAAGAATGATGAGACTGGATTAGTAGAATTTCTTGATATTGTTTTGTGTTAATTAAAAAACAGGTGTTTTTTTAAATAGGAACTTTGAATCCTGTGGTTACATTTCCTTCTGCAGTGGTGTAATTAGAACAAAAAGATTGTTGGTTTAAACGTAGAAATCACAGGATCATTGTGCCAGCTGATGTATTTATCTTCATTTATTCTGTAATTTTGCCTTTAGTTGCTTTGGAGTCGCTTGTAAAATCTATAGAATTTATTTAGTGAGAGAGTATCAGTAATTGCAATGCTACTTAGTGTACTGATGTTGTTGCTTAGTAATGCATTGTATTGAAATAGTGAGAATTTATTTTAGGTAACACTTTGATGCCAGCCCCAGTAACATAAATGATGCTGCCAAATAAATTCAACTGAAGTAAATCCTTTGTTCTGATCTCATTATTTCAGTTTTTACTTTTAAATGCACGAATATAATTGCTTTATGCTAGGGCCTTATTTTTTTAGAACATGATTGATAGTTTTGTTCAGGGCACTTTAACAAGTGTAAAGTAAAAGTGGTGTGTGTGGTTTTTAAGAGGCAATAATGAGTTCTTCAAGACAGTATAGCTATAGCATCCTTTTTTAGAGGAAAAATCTGAAATGTACTTCAGAAGGCCCATTCAGAGCATTGAGCTGTCACAAGCATAAGGAATGTTTATAAAGATGTGTAAGTTTTCTCCCTAGACAGCTGTGCAAGTAGACAGGAGCTGTGTGAAAGCACTTGAGAGGAAGTAGGAATGAAGCATGGAACAGGTACAGGTAGGATATAAAGATGGTGTTCCCATGTAAATGAGGAAATTTGCCTGGCTCTTGTCAAAGTTCATCTTGTGACTTGCAGAAGTAAGAGCTATTATTAGTGTGAATAAGCTAAAGTGCCCTATCAGATTCCCAGGCTTTAACAAAAACTTGACATGTAGTTTCAGTGGAATAATTTTCTCTGGAACACATTATAGTTGGGATATAAATTCAGTACTGGATAAGTTATCTTGTAAGGGAAAATGATGTCTAGTAGGAGAGGTTTGGAACTGATGAATGACATCATGCTGAGCAATTAAACTAGCTGCACAGCTGTGCTGATATCACACAGCTGACTGCATTTATATTTATGTCTGGGCTATTAAAGTGCAATAACAACAGAAACCACAGCACCTTGATTTTTAAGAGAAAACGATGAGAAAAAACATAGATGTTTATTGTACTGCTAGTGTCTTGTGCTTTCCAAGGAACACAGCAATAACTTCCCTGTTTCACCATTTTAAAAGCACTGAAGTATCAAAGTTCCTGGCAACTGGCTTTGTCATGCACAGGTGACACAGGGCAAGTAATGTAATGAAAGGGTTTAGCTGGAGCACTCACAATATTGCCTAATATATGAAATTGAACCTCTTACATTAGAGAGAATGAGAGAAAAAAGGCTGGACTGTCATGCACACAGCTGTGGGCTGGAGCAGTTGTTGAACTGAGGCTAAAGTGGCATGAATGAGACTCACAAGGACTGTGGTTCACATACTTCACCAGAGCAGGTCCTGTTTTTATGAATTCAGGAAGAGCCATGCTGTAGGATACTACTTAGAATATAAACTACTGCAGAAATGTGGAGGGTTTTTGCCTGTACTAGGTGTCTTTTGAAGTTCATAAAACTGATGTCCACATTCCTCATGTTTGGTGTTTCCTACAGCAGTCTTTCCCAGGCAGCTGAATTCTGCCTCTTGGCTCTTCAAGAAGGTACTGATGTGGGAACCCCAGAAGAGTGAGCGAGAATTTATGTGTTCAGTTTTTATGAGAGAAGGATGTGTCCAGGGATCCCTCTGCAGCTGCTCCTTCTTAATGTAAGGATTTCTTTTTCTTTTTTAAGGGCTAATTTGTTAAATTTTGTACTGGTGCTTTTGCAGTGCTGTAATCTTCTAGAGACAGTTCTAGAGAAATGACTGAATGCAGAAATATTAACATTATTGATAATTTTCTCCCCAGAGTCTTTTTGACATGCTAAAGATGCTACTTATCCTGCCTTTCCTCTCCAAGAGAAATAAACAGTCTGTCAATAGCCATGTATGAAACATGTTTTGATAGGGCAAAGCAGCCCCCTCTCTTGCTACAAGAGAGAGAACACAACTTGTGCTCAGCACAGAGTGGGAGTGTCCTGTGAGCTGTGTAGATTTCATGAACAGTGATTACCCATGTTCTCTAAAGTACAGAAATCGCAGAGGGTGCTCTGGGAAAACTGGTTGCCTACAGCTCTGCTTACAGGGGAAATGCTGACAATTTTGGCAGGAGGGAAGGTGAAACTGAGTTCCATGGGAAAACATAAACAAAGAAGGCTGTAACTTCCTCTCCCATCTATCTTACTGTCCACAGTACAATATAGGTTCGCCCAAGGAGGTAAAGCTGTCCTAAATCCAGTGTTGTTACGGGACAATGAATGACACCTTGATTTACACTGCAGTTCTTTCGAGACTTTCTGTACCATGCCCTAGTGATCATGGATGCTGGCGGAGCTTTTTGACTTGTTGTGGTGTTTGTTCCTACCCTCTGTGCCTCTGGGAGTTGGAAACCCTGAGAGTATCTGATGCCCTCAGGTATGGTTAGAGCTGCTCCAGAACATTCCTGTTGAGCAGAGTTGCCCTGTGGAGAAGAGGAAGCCTTCCCTCAGCACCTGAACAGAAAGGGAAGCTGACTTTTGGGAGGCAACTCCTTCAAGTTGCTTGAGAACCATTTAAGCTGTGGTTGCAATTGCAGCCCAGAAAGCCAACTGTGCCCTGGGCTGTATGACAAACAGTGTGGCCAGCAGGTTGAGGGAGGTGATTCTGCCCCTCTATTCTGTCCTGGTGAGAGCCCACCCGGAGTCCTGTGTCCAGCTCTGGAGTTCCCTGTTGAGGAATACCTTCAGTGCAGATGCCTCGGGGTGCAGCTGTAGTAGGAGCTGCAGGTTGAGCACTGGGTGGGAGCCCCAGGCAAGAGGCTGTGAGGAGCCGACCCTTTGCATAACAAAGGGCCCAGTGGCCCATCCAGGTGACAGGACACTCAGAGACACAACCGGAGCTGAAAGCTCAGAAAGGAAAGCGAAGACTTTTGCACCCTTAGACTGTGAGGATGCAAAAATAAATGGCTGGCCAGGCTACCTGTTCTGTGACGGTGAGTTTTTTAGAATCTCATGTGCCCTGATGCCATTTTAAAGAGCTTAGATTCTGCAAGATGCTGCTGTGTAAAAAGTAGTCCAATAAGGGAACAGTTCACCGGCTGACTGGGAGACCTGTGTGCTCATCCCAGCTTGTAACACAAGCTATTACAAAGGTTAAAAACATTAACCCAAACAGAAACACAATAAATGCAAATTTGTGAGCATGTGATGTTCTCGGTGGTGCTGAGAAACTGGGCTGGTTTGGGGGGAGCAGCCTGCTGCTAATGTGGGCTCGTGTATGTAATTCACAATCCTGCTGCAGGACATGAGGCACTCGTTCATAGTTAAGGTACAGAAGTAGATTGGAGAGGGACTGAAGCAAGATAAAACTTGCTAGCTTTAAATATGAAGGCTGGTTGCATATTTTTGCATCTGGATACATAATTCAAAGGTGGAAGGGTATTACTGTAATAATGACATGATGATACCAATTGCAGAAAGCCTCAGTGCTGTATTATGTGGAAAGGAATTCCCTACATTCACTCACAAGAGGTGGCTGGGACTTATCTTGATACCTTATATCTAGACAATTACCCTGACTTCATTTTCTGTGGGAACCTTCCATTGTTTCAAGTAGCCAGATTGTCAAGAGTCTATGCCCTTGGCTAGACACCATGGTTGCATGTGGTGAATCATTAGTTTTTCTCTTGCTGTGGTAACGGGTCTGTTCTTTTGGTTTGCTTTTCAAAGTGAGTGCCATAGCACTTAACCCATGGCTTTGTCCATATGATGGATAGAAAATACTTCAAGCACAATCTGATATATTGTATGTTACTGCACAGCCTTGGCAGATGCTCACTAATCACTTTCCAAAGTGTTTCTTGAACTTATCCAAATGTTACCAAACAAAATAAATCTTGCTGGATATTGTTCTCTTGACCATTTTTTGTGGCCTTAGTTGGCTTTCATCTGTATTTTTTAACAAGGGAAGGAAAAAGAGGAGTTCAGTGGTATGTGAAGCAGTAAATGTCATTCTTTTATTTTTCCTTGTGTTTATAGACATAAGAGTGTTCAAAGAACATAACCTGTCTCCAATTCTTTAGTTGCCCTATAACATTTTAGTGGTCACTTGACCTTCTTTTGACAAAAGTAATGGGTCTCTCCTTGGTCCTTCATCAAACATTTTGTATTACAAACTCCATGACAGAATGAATTAAACATTATTGATATTTTGATGTTGTAAAGACTACTTTCATTTTCAATGAAGACAAAAGAGGTCACAAGGGTCCCTTCTAGGGACAGAGCCCAGCCTTTGCAGGTATCCCAAACATTGCAGATGGTATAAAATAATACCTAAGGTAACCTGTAGTGCTAGATAAACTGCTGACAATACAATTTTAATGCCAGACTAAGCAGTAGTTAAGGATATGGAAGTGATTAGATAGCAGGGATTTTTTTTTTTTCTATTATTATGGACATGCCTGTTGTTTATTAGAACTGGCAACTATGAGGCTATGACGTAATTTGCTTTGGAATATCTCTTGGCTAAATTTGGTAGAATGGGGCAAGCAGAACCATACAGTAATTTATTTGTATGAAATCAAGGGCAAGAGTTCATGATCTTAGCATACATGGTGACCCCATGTGTGAAACTTTCCATGTGAGATCCCTCATCTGCCAGGCACAAAGCAGATGTTTGGAGAAGCAAAGTGCACAAATAGTTCCTGTGTACTGTGATTAGGTGTTTAAGTTGCCTGGGGCTAGCCAGCTATCTGAATGGCTAATCGTAGGGAGGTAGAGTTAAAAACTAATTGCAGCTGAATTTGATGTCCTTCTGGTTTACATGATAAACTGATGACTTTTTTTTGGACACAAATAATCCCTGTAGGCTTAAGAATTTGAAGGTGTGATGAAATTTTTTCTCATATATTCATAACTAGGTATGTTTGCAATATTGAAAGGGGTTTTTGCCTGGAAATTTCTGTGCCTGAAGAGGATAAAATTGTCTTCGGGGTATTTGGGAATAAGAGAAGCCTCTGTCATTAAAAGATAGAAAAATATAAAACTTTTGAGAAAGACTGCCTATATAATAGACAGTATTGTACAAAACAGGGTTCACAAGCTTGAATCCCAGTTTTAGTTGTCAGTTGTTAAATTAAGAGTATGGTTTCTGAAGGAGGCTTGTACTTGCATTCTTACTTTAATTATAGCCTTATTTTGTCTGCTTAGGTCATGTGAAAATATTTTAAAAACAAAGCTACTGTAAGTTAATTACTTGCTTAGACATTAATGTCCCACATAGCTTCACAGATTCAAGGTTTAGTTGAAGCTGGAAGGGACCTCTGGAGATCATCTAGTCCAACCTCCTTGCTTAAAGCAAGTCAATAAGATCAGGTTGATCAAGACACTGTCCAACTGGATTTTAAATACAACCAAGAATGGAGGCTCTACAACCTCTCTGGACAACCTACTCCAGCGCTTGACCACCACCAAAGAATTTCTTGTTCATTTTAAGTAGATCTTCTGGTAATTCATTTTGTTCCCATTGTGTCTTCTCCACTTACTGCATACCACTGAAGAGAGTCCAACTTTATTTTCTTTTTCCCTCATCTTCAGATATTTACACACACTGATTTGGTGGGCTGACCTGACCAGTCACCAGGTGCTCACCAAGCCACTTCATCATTCCCCTCCTCAGCCGGGCAGGAGAGAAAAAAATATAATGAAAGGCTCATGGGTTGAGATAAGGAGAGATCACTTACCAGTTACCATCATGGGCAAAACAGACTTGACTTGGGGAAATGAGCTTAATTTATTACTAATCAAATCAGAATAGGATAATGAGAAATAAAACCAAATCTTAGAATACCTTCACCCCACCCCTCCATTCTTTCAGGGCTTAACTTCACTCCCAGTTTCTCTACCTCCACTCCCACAGTGGTGCAGGGGAATAGGGAATGACAGCTGCAGTCAGATCATCACACGTTGTCTTTGCTGCTCCTTCCTCCTCAGGGAAGGAGGAACACTCCTCACATTCTTCCCCTGCTCCAGTGTGGGGTCCCTTCTATGTGGTGCAATCCTTCAGCAACAGGCCGCTCCAGAGTGGGTCCCCGTGGGATCGCAAGTCTTGCCAACAAACCTGGTCCAGTAATGGCTTCTCACAGGATCATGGCCTCATTTTGCATCCACTTGCTGCAGTGTGTGGTTCTCCATGGCTATGACAGAAATACATTTTCTTAACTAAATTAATTTGCTAGGAAAACTTAAAGGCTTATTTCCTGACCTACCTTTAGTAGTTATGTATGAAGAAGGTAACTTCTGCAACTCATTATCTGCCTCATACTTGCAGCTTTTCTAGTGTGTGCAATTTTCTCATGAGTACCAGATGCTTTAGTTTCCTGAATACTCTCTTTCTTGCTATTTCTTTTTAAGCTACAATACCCTATATATAAACCATCTAGATAAAAATCTGAATCCTGAATGCTGTTACTATGGGAAGTTGTGCATTTTGCTGTGGTACTTGGTGGGAAAATTACAGAATGTGCAACCAGGCCAGTAAGTAAAATCAAAGTGTGCCAAGTATTTGCTTTAGGAAAGTTTATTTTAAAGCTTTTTTAACACATAATTAGACTATCTCAGCAGCTCATGCACTTTCCTATTGCAGTTATGAGAAAGCTGTTTAGTTAATTGCTAGTGGTTGTCTAGACATCTTATTGGAATCTCCCAAGCTGAAATTTAATTAAATGGAGGGAATCTCAATATTTCTAGAAAGAAATATTTTACTTGAATGTCTTCTTGAAGATTTGCAGAACTTATCTTCTCCTATCCCTACAGGAACTGTATCTTCTTTTTGAATTAGATACTAAATAGAGGAGATCAATTGCAGTTATAAAGAGTACAATTTCTGTTACCACTTCCAGGGATGATCATGTTTCTGAAAAGAAGCTATGACTGTACCAGTATGACTTGGCAATAAATGAGAACTTCAGATAAATGCTCACAGCTCCCTGTTGCTGTTCACAATTACCCTGCTGCTTCTGCCTCAGGGTTAGGGTTAGTATCCAGAGTTGTTTGAGTTTTAACCCTTCCATTTTCTTTAGGGCATAAGCCATAATATTTAATAGAATGGGCCTTTTCAAATGTCATGGTGTAGTTCAAGATGAATTATCCCCTGTGAGCTGTTATTTACCATCTGCTTGCATTTCTGAGACCTCTTAGCTGTTAAATTAGTATCCACATCATCTGCTTTGTTTATTTTCCCACTATTGCCTTGGCATGTACATTTTAAAATTACGTCCTTGGAAGCAGAAGTACTGCAGGGTCTTGCTCTGAAGACAAGCACAGCAGAACCTGGTTTCACTTGGGGGTTCAGTCTACTTATCAAGTGTAATTATTGAGATTATTTTTAAAGGAGGAGTCTTCTTGTCTAAATGGGAAGTTAACATAACATAAATGTTTTATATTTTCTTGATTTGAATATTAAATGTGGAAGTGTTGACTGCTGATTTCTTTGAGACTTGAAGTGAAACTACATACCATGGTAAATATAAGCAGATGCTACAGGATGAACTGAATAGCGGAGGAATCTCTTGTGGACAAATGGTGGGACTTTAAATAAAGCATTGTGTGCATTCTATCGTCTTGGTAAAATGGCTGGGTTTGCTGATGAAGTTCTTAATGACTGTCTGGAACACTGTAAGTGAATGATACCTTCATATGGGTTTTTTGCTTGTAGTAAGAAGAAATAACTTCTTCTTACTACAAAGGTTGTGGAGTTTTTTTTGGTGGGTGGGGTGGGTGTGTTTTTTTCTTCAAACAGCTACCTATATGTGTAACCAAAGCATGCAAAAAGTTTCTTTTATGTCAGTGCTGTTTCTTTCATTAGTGTGATACTGAGGGCTACAGCTTTTTATGCAGATCGAAAGTTTAGTGGATCAAGTCAGATTTATCTTAATCCAGTAGTAGTTCTGCAAAGTTGTTTGGGTTTGTTTTGGTTTGGTTTTTGGTTGTTTTTTGTTTTTTTTTGGTAAAGATTACACATCTCTAAGGTCACTGACCCCTCTTTTGAACATAAAGATGTATCCAATTACCAGAACTGACCAAATCAGAAAACTGATTTCATTTCCAAAATCTTAATGGAGTTTTAATGATCTTAAACTGCTTCTGATACCATTTGCAAATTCTGAAACATACAATGGGATTAGGTCTAGGGCTATGATCTGCATATAGAGTTGCAAAATCCAGTTTTGGGTTTCTGTACAGTATTGATAAGATCTTAAATCCAACTCTTTTTTTCAGTCTTGTGAAGAAGACAGACTTCTCTGCTTTAGAAGCAACAAGGTGCTTTGTGATGCTAGGAGAAATAATTATTTCAGACACTGGGTGTGTATAAATAAAAATAGATAATGAAACATTTATCTTTGCAATTGTAGAGCAAGATTTATTTATCAGTGGCAATGAAGGTATGTGGACAGTTGAACTTTGGAACAGCCTCTCCAGGGAAGTGGTCACATCACCAAGCCTGTCTGAGTTCAAGAAGTATTTGGACAATGCTCTGAGGCACATGGAGTGATTCTTGGGGTGTCCTGTGCAGGGACAGGAATTGGACTTGATCATTCTGATGGGTCCCTTCCAACTAAGTATATTGCATGATTCTGTGATTCTATGACTACAACGCCTCTGGCAAAGGAATCAAATACAAAGTGTGTAAAATTACTTTCCTCTAAGATCCCTGCTGAGATATATGGTATCTTTTCCTAGAGATTATATTTGGAAGAAAAAAGTATCTGCAGCTTCTTGTAGGTTTCTGCATTTAGGCAAAGAAGAGTGATAATATCACTCAATTTGGATAAAGTAACTCAGTCCATAGTATAGTACCTACCAGGGGATCAGGTTCAGCCAGCACAGGTTAAGGAAATGCAAGTCCTGCTTAGACCAGATGATCTCCTTATACGAACAGTGACCCACCTAGTGGATGATGAAAAGGCTATGGATGTTGGGTATCTGGACTTCAGCAAAGGCTTCAATACTGCTTCCCACTACATTCTCCTGGAGAACCCATGGATTGGACAAGTGCACACTTCACTGGGGTAAAAACAGCTTGAATGGCCATACCCAGAGAGTGATTGTGAATAGTGTTACATCCAATTGGTGGCCAGTCACCAGTGGTGTTCCCCAGAGATCAGTATTTGGGCCAGTCCTGTTCAATATCTTCACAGATGGTCTGGATGAGATGATAGAGTTACACCCTCAGTAAGTTTGCAGACAACATCAAGGTGGGTGGGAATGTTGCTGTGCTAGAGAATAGGAAGGCTCTGGACAGGTATCTGGGCAGGCTGGATTGATGTGCTGAGGCCAATTGTATGAGGTTCAACAAGGTCAACACCAGAGTGACAAGTTATTCCCATACCCTATGGTATTTAAATTATAACCCAACCCCAAACACCAGTATGGAGTGACTCCATTTCATAAACTATATTTTCACCTTTGCTCTTATATCACAATCTGCATGTTCTTTTGAGATTTCTTTTCAAGTCTTTCAACACCAACCCTTCTATCCTGTCTGAAATACTTAAACCTTTCGGTAGTTTTGTACTGCAGATGAGTTCAAATTCAGCCCAGCGCCACTGTTTATAAAAGCTAAAACTTCTTCTATGAAGAGCAGAAGGAGGAGACCTTTTTAGCTCTCAGTTCTTCTACACTACTAGAAAGGATAATTCCATATTTGTGGGGTTTCACTTGGGCAGTTTCTCTTTGATAGTATCATCTTATTTATTCCTGTAGTTACTCACCCCTGACCATGCTGGATTCCAGAAACAGGATGCCAGTTTCCAGGCATGGGGCTGGAGGGAATTCTGGGGCCACATCTGCTTGTGATAGTGGTTGACTAGTGGGGCATGTGCTGTGTTTGAGGCACTGAGTTCTTAGCTGAGGGAGGAGATGAGCAGGGGGGACACAGTGACAGGGTCTTCACAGAATGTTTGCAGAAGTGAGGCCCAAACCACACAATACAAAGTAGGTGACCCAGGTAGACACCAGGCTTGAAAGAGTGGTGGGTAGTGACTGCCAAGAAGGGGCTGGAAGCTTCTGGCTCAGCAGCAGAAGGCTCTTTATTCTCTTTGATCTGCATTTACAAAATGGGTACTGTGCCCTAACAGCCAATGTATGAGAACAAACTGCATTGTCAGACATCAGAGCCAGCTGGGCCTGAACAGAGAACGGGTACCAAGAGAAAGTGATGGGCCTTAGTGGTTGGAGATTCATTTTTACACTGGATAGAAGCGCCCAGCTGCCAGTCAGACATGCTGTTACAAGAGGTTTGTAGCTTGCTGAGGTCCAGATCCAGGGTGTTTTAGATGACTGCTTGTCCTTCAGAGTGCTACCCTTCACTGGTTGCCTGCAGGACATTAATGATGCCACCAAGTGACACCTAGAACAAATTAAGAGAGACTGTGAAGCTCTGAAGGCAAAGGTGAAGGTAGTGAGGGCTCAGGTTGTCTTGTCCTCAGGCTAAGTGGTGAAAGGAAAAACTTTTGTAGGAATGGGTGCCTCTTGTAAATTAACAAGTGGTGGTGTGGCTGGAGTTGCATCAGGTGCTTTGGTTTTTGTGACTATATTTCCCTTTTCAAGGAATGACAGATGGGATTCCTCTGACAAAATGAGATGAAACCGCCCTTAGCTATGGACTTGACTACATAGCGTAAAGGACTTTAAACCAGACATGGGGTGACAACAGTTTAACAACAGAGAGAGAACAGAAGTTAGGGGTGGCAAATATATGGAGCAAGGTGATTGAAGAAACCACCCAGGAAAAGTGAAAACATTCACAAGAGGCCAACCCCAAGCACTTGCATGAGTGCAAGCAAAGTACGGAAACAAGTGAGACGCAGGAGCTTGGTGTGTTGGTGCAGGGCTGTGATGACTCTGGGGTGACTGAGACACTGTGGAACAGAACATGTGACTGTGTACAGCCTGTCTGGCAAGGATGGTTTGGAAGGGAAGGAGTGACAGTTGCTTTGAATGAAGGAGTGCTCCGAAAAACATATGTGAAATTTTAGAGTGAAAGATGTGGCAGTCTGGGACACACACTTGCATTGGACTGCCATTGGGTACTGACCCTTCAGGATGAAAACCAGACTAGCTTTTATCCTTTGCTAGTAACTAGATGCTTTAACTGCCAAATGTAATAATGGCAGTAAGGCTTGTAGACCACAGCAATAACATAGTTGCTTATGAAAACATAGAACCTTATGTGCCTCAGGTGCCACATTCAGGTTCTTAACTGTGTTGTACTTTCCATTTACATCTCGCCCATGTCTGGCTCTCTGCACTATCGTGAGGAGAATCCAGCTGTAGGGTGGGGATTGAAGTGCTATTGTCAGCAACACTTCTTGTAGGTTATCTAAAATAGATACATTCTGTTTTCTTCTTCACAAAGAGATATAACCAAGAAGGTGTGAAAAGTGTTAATCCAGCAAAGTCCTCTTGCCAAGTCAGCGTAGGAGTTGAAATGGGATCAGAAGTCTCTCGGTTTCTTCCCCTCTTTTCATTCCTACAGAGTTAGTATAGGTGAATCTGCTTCGTGAGCTGGTGCTGGTAAAGTACAGCTGGCTCTTAATGAATAGAGGTCATAGTGCCAAAAAGCCATCTTGCTTCACATTAGGTTTTTTTTTCCCCACTCCTTCTGGAAAAAGGAGGAAATTTCCAAGCAGAGAGGATATTTGCAGAATGTTTTGTAGTTTATGCTATACCTTCCTTTCTTGAATATTATAACAAATGTGTCTAGCAGGTGCAGACATTAAATCAAAAGGTAAAAGTTTAAAGAAAATCACTAGTAACTAGTAAATATGTATTTCAGTTTACTTAACACCTGCTCAAATATCTGACAGCTGAAATCAGAAGGCCTATTAGGACAAGGTGTAATTTTCATGTCTTTCTCAACTGAGGTTTGTTGTAGAAATGGGACCAACCATTCAGTATTTCTTCAATCTCACTTGCTTTGAAAGGACTGCAGCTTACTATTATAGGTAGAAGAAATCAAGTACTGGTATATAGTCTTCTGGGAAAAACCCGTAATAAGTGATTGTGGTACAGGATGTTGAAGGCTTTTCCAAGGAATTTTTTTTAAAAACCCAATTTGCTACAGTCCTGCCACCAAAGTCGAGGTGAAAATATCTCTGAAGAAGTTCAGTTATTTGCATGGTCTGCTAGACTGGAAAATTAGTAAGTTTTATAAATAGTAAAAACATGAGAAAAGCATCAGTTTTTGCCATGCTGTTTGTTAGCACGCTTTTCTGCTTTTATAGGTGGCTGTGTATGTTGGTCTTGCCTTTGGAGTACTTTGTATTCAAAGACAATTAATTTTGAATTACAAAAAAACTTTAACATTGTATAACATAAATTGGCTTCTACAGCCACTGTGGCTAAGAGTCTTAAAGAACTCTTTGCTTCCTGACTTGCTGGTATATAATTCTAATCTGTTTATACTTATTTAACTTTGGAATTGCACTCAAATTTCATATCCTATTACAAAAATATGTTGTAAAAATATAAAATTCTGAGTTGCTTCCTACATGAATGGAATTGGCAGGAATTTTACAACTGAATGAGGGTTTGAAAGTCTAGATTAGTAAGATCTTGCCCTGCTAGTAAGTCTATATTTTTCAAAGTATTCAAACCAGTAATTTTTCTTTTGTGCCTTTTTGCTTCTTAAGGAGAACTGCAGTCTTGTGAAATCTGAAAGGTGAAGTGATGGTTTACCTTGCAAATTTGTGCTAGAATCAAAACTGTTGAATTAATATTTGTGTTACTTTGTTGAAAAAGTTATCCATGGAGGGACTGCTTTATTCCACAAAGCAAATAGTAGAGGGTGTTTAGATGAGACTTACAGCTGATATCAGAAAATAAGCAAAATACTTTTCATCTTTTTTCTTTTTTTCATTCATGACTTTCACAGAAATTTTTTTCCAATGGGAGATTTGCAAGGAAACTTTTTCAATAGTTTTCTTTTTTTTTTTTTCTGAAACATTTTGGTGTGAAGTAAAACTTGAGAACTTTACTTCCTTTCTAAATCACAAGCTTTCTAAGTCTACTTCTTAAAAATATGATTCCAAGAATATTGTAAGACAATTCTCCCACAAAAGATGTGAGAAAAGAGAGCTGAAAAATGATCCCAAAATTTTACTGGTCTAACAGGAAAGAGATAAAAGCATTGTAAAACTGAAGATTGTTTCCTTACAGTAATGATAAAGTAATTTAAAAATTGCAGACCACAATTGCAGCCATATGACAGCCATTCATTATTTGCCTTAAACAGAACTTTAGCAAACTGTAAACAAATTTGCACCATTGACTGTATGCATACTTGGCAGCTCTGTAGTTTACATTATATATTGCATATTTCCGTAACTTCCATAATCATCACAACTGGAGCTTACATTTTATTTTAGACGGTATGAATATTGGTGGTAAATATGTATAGTTGACTTTATATGTATAATTGTAATTTTAGGCATATGTATTACTTTGTACATGACTGTAGTTGATAATCCAGACCACTTAGTAATCTAATTTACTCTTTAGTATATTTTCCTGAACGCTTGTTCAGAGGTGGATTTGTAGGAAATTTGTTCACCAAGGCACTGAGGGGCTTAGGAAGCTAAACATCTACTCTTTAATTTTGTCTCTTTGTAATTATGAAATCTGATAGGACCAATAGATACTTCCTGGAGGTGGGGAAGCTGATTTATTTTTGTCCTGTGGACTCTGAAATGAGGCCATTGAAGCACCTCCTCTATGAAGACTGACCAGTGCAACCAATTATTATTCCAGCAAGGAACACTTAGAGGCAATTCAAGATGCTGGTTTTAAGGACACAGACTTAGCATAGTAAGTAGTTAAGGTAGAAGACAGCAGTGATAAAGGTGAAGTCTCTCCTGTCTTGGGGGGATGAGAGAGAGAGAGAAACCTCCTGGGTGGAGAATTGAGATGCCTTTCAAATATCTTCTACTGTGTTCAATAAATCTGATTTTTTGTATGTCTGAGAATAACTGAAGTCTGTCTCAATGTCTCTCTGAAATAAAACTGCTGTAAAATTATCTTTCGGGTTTGGATTTGGTTTGTGGTATGTTGTTGTGGTTATTGGTGAGGTGGTTTTTTTTGTTTGTGTGG